>JAWNNJ010001567.1:0-61166 GCA_035045125.1 Hypselothyrea guttata
CATGAGTTTTCCATTAAGGCAACTACTGCACCCTCTGCAGCCAATCAAGTGGGCAAACCTTGACAGGTGTGACTGTCTGTCTGTCGCTTGTCTGTCTGTCTGTCTGTATGAATATACATGTGTCTGTCTGTGTGTGTGCGTGCAAGTATTTGCATGGCATTTGCAGCTTGGCAGCTGGCGCGCTTCGACGGGAAATCGCGCCATTCCATGGCGCCTTTTGAGTGCTTATGGCCTCAGCTTAGCTGGCAGATGAAGCTGCTTAAAAAGTGCTGCACGTATGCTAATGCCTTACATCCACACACACACATACACACACACACACACAGCTGCCAAAGCAATCGCTCAACCACATGTTCTCAGTGTTTCTGAAATTACGGTAATTTATTACCAGGTAAATGTATTTTTGCTGCTCGCCCCAAAATGCCACAAAAGACGAACCCTCATGCCCCTCCCTCCACACTCACAGCCATTTCCAACTGCAACTGCAATTGCTAAAGTGTGTCAAAAGTTGTAATGCTTTCGAGCTGTGCTCAACTGACAACTGTTGCCGGCTCTCTCACCTGCCTCACCTGCCTCCCCTCCCTCATAAGCCTCACCGACCACCTGGTGCTGTCGGCATTTTCAGACACACCAGCAGCTCGTCAATTTCAGCTTTTTTGTTTTTTGTTTTGCTGCATTCTTGCCATTTGCCTCTGCTGTGAAATGTTACTAATTGTTTTGCCGCCAATTACGTACGCATGTGTGGAGTTTCACTGTAACATTTGATGGATGAGCACAGTTTATTAAAAGGTTTTTGCTGCCTGCAGCTTGCTACATGTAATTTGCAGCGTTTGCATCATATTCAGCACAAATATTTGCATACGCATTGGCTTGCAAAGGGCATGGGTGGAAAAGCCAACGTGGTAGCCAACAGAGGGAATAAAAATAGAGAAATAAATGAAAAAATAGAGAAAAAAGCAAAGCCCAATGTAACAAAAAAACAATAGAAAAAGCAGAAAAAAAAATAATTCATAAAAAATGCTATTATTGAGTCTTATTTGAAAACTTAAGCACGGTTTTGTTAGAAATACAAAAAAAAAAAACAATTTTGTTTTTAAATTATTTACAATTTACAGATTTTGCTAAGCAAAGTGCTAATACTAAAATCATCAAACTTCGAAAGTATCTATATGAGGCAGTTTAGTTCAATTTTAATTCGCCATGCCTAATTAATTTTGTAATTAAATTCTACTTAATAATAATAAATAAATAAGTATATAACATATTTACAAATACCAATTTTAATACATTTTATGAGCTAGCAAGAAGCTGACAACAGACAACAAATTTATTTTAAGCCATTAAAACTTATATAATAATAATTTTACTTTGTTGCTCTGTCTGTGGCCTATTCATTTTTCATGCCAAGTTCAGACAAACTGTCGGCTTGCCTGGTGTTTTAATGCCGCTTGATTGAGCCAAAAAAAGCGCCAAAGGAATGCAGCAAGAATATACTTTATACTATATACTATATATGTATGCCAGCTATTAATGTGTGTATTTATTATTTAGCCAACGTATGTGATCGTTTACGCTTGATGAGAACTCGAACTCGGGGTTGCCCACTGGACTGACAGTCTGAGTGTAAAAATGATTGAGTATGCCGAACTGGACATCATTTATTTGTGTGTGTGGGTTTGAGGCTGTGTCTGTTTGTGTGAACTCGAGTGTCTGAGTATTACGCCTAGGCAACGCGATGGATTGTGTGATTTATTGAATTAAAGTGAAATATAATAAAAGTCGGTGGATAGAAATGGTAAAATGGGACGACAAAGCAGTAAAAAGCGAGTGGCAAAAGTGTGCTCAATTGGTGGGGAATAAGAGAAAATAAGAAAAGTTATCTATAAATTGAAAGCTTTAGTATTAAAATATTAGACTGCAAAGTAAAAGAAATTAAAAAAATAAATAAATGATATCAAATATGAATGCGATGAGCATTCAAGATAATTAAATATAAATTAAAATGAAATTAAATACACAAGTCATAAAGCAAAATGAACAACAAAATGAACAACAAAATAAATAAATAAATGAAATCAATTATGAATATGGCAAAAATTTAAAAATTTAGGAATTTAAATAATTAATGATACAAAAATAATAACAAGATACTCTGAATAAAATATATTAAATGCGGATTTAATTATAAATAAATTATTGCATGATAGAAATTGTTGTTTTTTTTTTATTTTCTGCTATTGTGACCCTCAACGTATGTCCAGGATTGACCCTCGAAGACAAACCGTCCACTTACTGAACCGTAGCGACCGCCTACGCACGAATACACTCAGACACTTGAGACATACACTCGTACTAGCATAAACACCCACACAGTTGGAAAAACTTTGGGCAAATTTTTGATGCAAAGAAGAATGGATGAGTTGGGATTTGAGTGGTGACTGGGGGCTAGGGCAGGGTTTGACGGCACGTTTAATGAATTGGAAAAGGTAATAAGCAAAGCTATTACGTTGACTTCTTCATTTATGCCAGGTACCTTCTGCTTTGATTATTGTATTCCATTCAAGCGCCTTGTCTTATTGGATTTGTGTGCATTGAGCAGGAGTCTAATCATGGCAAGCCAAAGTTAATAAGATTTGCTTGCTCTTTGTGAACGCTGTTTTTTCTCTCAGCTTTTTTCTGCTTTGTTTTTCGGTCAAGCGAATTAATTAAAGCGCATAAAAAATGGTCGAGTGCTAGGAATGCAATAAAAATAACTGTGAAGGCAGCACGAGCTGCTCCAACCAAAATGGATGCGTTGGGGCAGCCGCACGACCTAAAGAACACTGGAATTATTTCATTAACCACCAGCAAACCGGCGACACGGACTGTGCTTCAAGCAATGAAAGGCAAATGCCAGCAGTGGAGTGGAGAGGGGAGCGAGGGGCAGTGACAGGAGAGCGAGCGGTGGCAACTGGCCACAGGCAGTGAGCACGCATCATTTAAGCGCAAAATTATAGCATACTTTTATGCGGCAGGTTATAATTCACAGTACGTGCAAAATGCAATGGTGGCGCTCCGGCTGCACTGCAACGCCGTGAAGCGGAGGAGGGCGCGGCACAACACTTTGAAATTATCATTTTAATTGCGCTTTTCCCGCAACGAGCTAGTGCGTAGCATTTAAACTATAAATGATGCACAGATACCCTGCACGAATTAGAAATTATTGCACTCAATAAAGAGGAATCTCTAGAACAATGTTTTATAAGATAAACTTGGCATTTATATTGGTAAGCGTTGCATGCCCTATTGCTTGTGCAAATTACAGGGTATATGTGAAAGCAGCAAATTCAAGAAAAACACTTAAAAACTATTTATAATATAAAAATTGCAATTAGAAATTCAAATGTGGCATACCCTATTGCTCACTTCACTTACAGGGGTATAGCCAAAAGCAGCAAAGTCAAGGCAAAAGTATATAAATTATGCTGCAGACTGCAACAACAACAGCAATAACAGCAACAAATAGCTACAACAACTTTTATTGCCCTTCACTACGTTTTATTTGCATTAATTTGGCGCTGCGGCAAAGCGAAGCAAACAACAACAAATACCCAAAAGAAACAGCACAAAGTGATAGAAAAATGTATGCAAATAAATAAAAAATCGTATAAAAAATGTATATATGGCAAATGGCGCTGCATCTCCCTCTCTCTACCTTCTAGTTGGCCATGCTAAATGTGCACAAATTAAAAAGGCAATGCCATCCAAAATGAAAACATGATAAAGTCGAGTGCAAGCGGCTAGAAAGTCTGTTCAAGCACAAAGGGTGCTGGGCGGCTGGGCGAGTGGGCGTGGCAGGCAAACAAAGTTGCCATCGAAATTTGGTCACGTGCCCTCGAACGTTGGACTCGACTTTTCTACGTGCCTCGCACATTTTTCTGCGCGTCGATGTCTCAGCATAAGTTGCCGACAGACAACTATAGTGACAGAAAGAGAGAGAGAGATACAGAGAGAGAGAGAGAGAGGAAGACCATGGGGCTGTTTTGGCTGTGCCCCTTGTCATCTGTCGCTCGTCTGTTTGTTGTCTCAGCGTTTGTTTGTGCAGGCAGCAAACTGCAGCAAGTCAGCGCGCACAACACGACGTATACTTAATTTGCGGTTGGCACTGGCAGAGCACGAGATACCGCCTAGTAGTGCTGCCACGCCTAATGAGCTGTGGAAAAATCTATAAGTTATTTAATGTAATGCACTAAACTATGATAAAAGCTAAAGCCCAAACATTTCACAAGCATTTAACGAGTTTTTCCATAAAGCACATGAAAGACGCAGCCATTAAACAGGTTTTATATTTAAAAATCGTTAAAATTGACTTGGCAACGTAAAAAATGTTAAATAAAATATGGTTTTACATATAAAACTAACCAATAAACTTCGTTTGATTTGGGTTTTCCATAATCCAACATATTTTTTATTTCAATTTTTTACTTTTTCTTATGCCCAGACTGTTTTCAATTTAAGTCTTAAATGATAATAATATATAATATTGTTTTGGTAATTTTTATACAATGCTATTTATTTAAAATATTTAAATAAACTCGTGATTGCTACAATTAGAGTTGTATATGATAAACAAAACCCAGAAAACACCACAAAAATAAATGACTATATACATATTTTATTTTAATATTACATAATTCTAATAATAAATGAAATAAAAATATAGGGCATATGTCAATACTTAGCAAAGACCTTTGCCTCTTGGTTTTTTGCTACTTTCAACATTCTTTTTGCTTTTTTTGCTGCCAGTTTTGCAAGGCCACAAACATAAATAATTTTTGAAGAGCCAGAAGTTTACCTTGAGATATGATAACGTTACATCTATGAGTATTAGATAGAGCAAACTGATCACAAACTTTCATCATAAAATATGACGTTCTATCTCATTTTTTGTTGTAATGTGCGCGTGCAACGCTGAGAAATATGGGTGAGGCACGTGGCAAGGCCAGAGAAAGAGAGAGAGAGAGAAGGAAAATGAGCAGAAGATGTGAGCAAGATGTGGCATGCAACTGGAGCTATCAGTTTCCTATCAGCAGCTGTTGACTTGCCAGCTAGTACATTCCATTTTAAAACCAAATTGAAAGCAACTAGCGAGCAAGAATAAAAGATGCAGGCAAATGGAGGAGGATCGGGGAGAATGGCAGAGGGGAAAAGGGGCGCCAAGGCAGCAGCCAAATCTACAGACAGGCCACGCTCAGCTGCACAACAAAATGTGAAATAGACTTAATTGGCGTCAGCCATTAAATGCAATTTATCAAAGAGCCAGAAGTGGTGAGAGAGAGGAAGAGGAAGAGGGAGAGAGAGAAAGAGGGAGAGAGGGATAATAGAGACAGAGGGCCAACAGTTGACAATTAATTTGGCACACAATTGCAAAATGGAGAGGAAAGGCAACGCACATGTCCGAAAGGTGACACAGTTGCACCTGCCTTGAACTGTGACACCCTTCCCCCCTCCCCCCTTCCCTTCACCCCTCCCCTCCCTTCCCTATCCCCTCTGTGGCTGCTGCTCTGCAATGGCAACTTTATGCCAGTCGACATTGTGTAAATGTCGCTGACATTGTCCACGCTCAGTCATGTTTGTATTTGTGTGTAATGAAGCAACATGTGATAGTTGCATGTGTGTGTGTGTGTGTTTGGTATGTGTGTGTGTGCGTGTGTGTTTGATGTATATGTGTGGCTCAATTAGTTGTAAATTGCCGTGCACATTAAGCAACTGACCGTGACTACAGCACATCTAATGTGCCACAAAGGAGCACGGCTCGGCATGCACTCGCTCCGCCCCCCCCCCCCCCCCCACTCCCCCTCCCTCTCCATAAAGACTAAAAAGCGCTTTTCTTGTTGTTTTTTGCTGACCACAGCAGCACTTATATGCCGCATAAAATGTAACAACGTCATGAACAGTAAAGCAGAGAAGTAAAAAAGTTGAGTGTGCTGAATTGAGAGCTGTCAGCTTTAGTTGAACTCTACGTACTTTGTAGAGGTTGTCGCAGATAAAATAAGTTTATGCACAGCCACAAAAACTTTATTTGAAGCTGATAACCTAGCTACAAATTTGATTGCAACATTTTTGCACGACTTCGTCCGATGCAACGTAGCATTTACATAACATCAAGATTTGCTTAAAATTGGATAAACTTTAATTCTGAGTTCTTTAGTATGTACTTATAATTGCAATATCGATAACATTGATAACTTATAATTGCAAATTTGCTCAAAGTCTATTCAAGCTCGTTCGATCAAACATATGGTCGCTTTGCGTACGCATCGAACATCGAACAACTCCGCTTGCAACATCAACAGTGCGATCAATATAAACACAAGTTCGAGCAGATGAAGTATGAGCTCGACCAGCAAGTTCGATCGAACAGCTAGGAAATAATTTCAAATAAAATTTAAAAATTCAATAAAATATAAAATCAACAAAAAATAAAACGAATATACAATATTAAAAAAAATTAATGTATTAAATTCATTTATTATAAACATTAATAGAATTCTGAAGAGGGCTAAAACGTTAATGTTGCCAAACATCAAATATCACAATTCATAAAAAAATAATATATATTATACAAATACATAAAATCAATATACAATATTTTAAATATTAATATGAATATATTATATTCATTTAATGTAAGCTTGAATAGAGGTCTGAAAAAGGCTAAATGGGCATTGCTGCCAAACATCAAATAAAATCCTCTTGAGAAAATAAATCATTCACACAAATTTGTTGAAGACGAAATAAATAAATAAAAGAGAGACTGCAGTTATCAATTAATTTTAAGCTAAACGCTTAGTTTAGCTTGCAAGCGAAACATGCTGAACCTTAACTCAAAGCAATTAATAAAATATTTCGTGAGCTTCCGTTAGAATCAACTTTCAGTTTGGGTAACAATGCCGGCCCACAGCTCGTATTCGCAATTTCCAACTGCAAATTTGGCAAAAGGTGTAATTGGAAGTCTCTTTGTAAGTGTGTGTGTGTGTGTGTGCAAATTAACACAATAATATTGCAGAGCCATGATTCAGAATCGATTAAAAGGCTTTTAGTTTAAATATGAACTAAGCTGAAGCTAAAGCTGGCTAAATGGCAGCCAGAGCAGGGGGCATGCAAACCGGCAAAAATGCCGAAATGCACACAACTGAAGTTGTTGTTGTTGCTGTTGTTGTTGTGTAAGCATTTGCTGGTTTGCCACGCAGCCAATGCCACAAAGTGCCGCATGGCATGCGCGTGGCAAAGTGCAGGCACAGACAGCAGAGCATGCCACATGCCACATGCCACAGTGCCACATGGCCGCCACCCCCAAACCCCTGCACGGCTTCGTTTGCATTAAGTGGCGGTTGCTGGCAAAGTTGCCGACATCATGAAACTTAAACAATGCCAGCAGCCAACAGCCAACAGTCGAGCAGGTGCAACTGCAACTGCAACTGCAACTGCAGCTGCAAGTGCAGCGAGTGCCGCAGCGACTTGCACGAAGACAGGCCACAAGTGCAGGCACCGCTAAGCGGCTCAGTGGAAGCTAAAGTGCTCCACACAACTCCAAAGAAGATGAAGTAGAAAGAGGAGTAAGTATAGAACGTGTGTGTGTGTGTGTGGCATGCCAGCTGGTATTATGCCTTAAGGACATTAACCTAATCAATGCGCAGTGCACAGGACTCGGCGTACAGTGCGTGGAGGCAGCATGTGGACAATTGCAGCCCGACTGCAAATTATTATTTGCTGCTCGAGCTGAGCTTTTGTTTCCCCTGCTCGATGACAACTTAAGCAAGGGGCGAATTCCCAAGAACGTACTTGAGAGAAAGGGCAAATATAAGGGTGCAGTTAAGAGCAGAATTTATAAACATAAACATTAATCTTAATTAAATTTAAATTCTATTTAAAACTAAGTTACCTTATTAACTGAATTAAATTAACTTAGAAATTCAAGATTTAATTAAAGTAGAGATTATTGTTCTTATGTATGTATAATACGTAAATAAATAAAAAATAAATAAAATAAATAGAATAAATAAAATAAATGAATCAAATAAAATTATAAATAATTACTTAAATTAATATATTAATAAATAAATATATAAAATAAATTAATGGGATAGTTGAAACCTTGCACATTAATGTTTCAAGATACTCAATTAGCAGACACACACTGGTAACTATAGTGCACATCAGCAGATCATAAAGCAACTTGTATAATTTCATCAATAGCGCGAATATTGAGCCAAAAGATAAAAAATAAATATAAATTTTATAATTATAATAATTAATTAATAATAATTATTATAATTTATATTATAATTTTTATAAATAATTAATAAATTTCGCATTGCACGAGACAAATTGAAAGCATTGCGAAATAATTTTTTATCGGCTTGCATATTTGCGCTGTTAAATATGGAAAAGAGTTTGGGTTTTTTTTAGAGTGCTGGGAATTTGCATAAAATAATATTATTATTGGCAATGCAAGCGCACAGAAAGTGCATTAAATTATTGTTGACATAATTATAAAAAAGAGATGTGCGGCATCGCAGTGTGTAGGCAACCCTGGCAGTGCAACATTCCGTATGCAAATAAGAGCGCCGGCAACAGACACACGACAAACACATGAAATCCAACTGAACTCTTGCTTGTCGCATGCCAGAAAGAGAGAAAAAAATAACAGCACAGCGAAAGAGAAAAATCAATGAAATTCGCTTGTTAAATATATGCCAAAGGCGTAAACGGAAACCCGTAAACGTACCCAGTAAATCCGTATAACATTTCCCACTCCACTGCTCATTTCCCGGCTCACCCCTTCTGTCCTGTCTCGATGGCCCATCGATTGGCTTGCCTGTAATCAGACTCACATATTATACAAGCATGTAATTATGTCAGCGCTTGATTGACCCATGCGCCTCCCCCCTCCCCCCTCCACACACACTACCCTCACACGCCCCTCTTTGAGCCCTTTCACACCCCGCCCCTGGGGCACGCGTATGCACGTCCTTTGCCAGTTTATGAAAACGCAATCGCCATTTTGCATATTGATAGAGTCCGCATCAAATAGAGATATATAAGTGGAAAAAATATCTGCATATACGAACATTTCATGCGAGCAAGAGTCGCAGGCAGCCTACAGGCTATCCTATTTATTTCTTTAAAAAGAAGAATCGATCGGAATCGACTCAGATATCCCCTGAATTAGTTGATAACTACGTTTCAATTTTATTTATAAATTGATGTATCGAATCTGATATTGCTGTTTTCCTCTTCCACAAACTTAACATATCCTTTTCCTCATTTCAAAATACGAAATGTCATCTAGCAGAGTTGCATTCATCCAATTTCAGAAAATATAATAAGACAGACGATTGAAATAATTGTCAAAGAATGCAGCAGATAAATCATTAAGCTCAAGTTTTTAATGGATTTTTTAATGCAATATTGCAATATTTCAACAATTTATTTATTTAAGTATATTATATTAATTTATATATTTATTGTTATAGCTGTTATTAAACTTAATTTGCTGATAAATATTTTTCTGGATTTTTCGCAATTTGTTTATGATTGCAATTGTTTTATTTTTCTTTGTCGAAATCTTGACATTTCTATTTTATTTATTAAATGTATATATTATTTATTGCATGTTATAAAATTATTTATTCAGCATGAGCATTTCAATTTATTTATTTATTTATTTATTGTATTTTGTAATTCATTTTTGTCAATGCCACATCTAATGGTAATTATCCATCGACTAGTTTGTCAACTTATACGGATTCGGCTGCACAAATTTTGGCTAATTGGCAACACGCAGCCAATAAGTTTGCAGACATATTCCACCTAACAGTTTTATTAACTGCCAAACACAGCCGCGAGGCAGACGTCTTGTGGCATGCCACAGCAGAAGCAACTTATGTTTAAATTTGAAGCGAAAGATGCTTGATAGATTACTATGGCAAGCAAAGGTTTATTTATTGTGAAATAAATATGCTGTAATTAGCATAAAAATCTTGAAATCAGAAATTTATTTATAACATTTGCATGTATTTTTCTCATTATTTATCTAATTTTAATTTTTTTGAGCAACATTAATTTAAAGCAAATTTATTTGTTTAATATTAACTAAGTGCAGTCGGCAAAATAATTTATATATGTTACATATATCTGAGATACCTGAAAATGCAAATAAAAAACAAATAAATTCAATGAAATATGAACTACAAAATCGCCTAAATTGGGCCAATTTGCAATATTGCAAAAATAATTCAAATTGGGCAACAATACAACACATATATTTATTTGCATAAATTTATTAAAGAATACCCCTAATAAAAGTGCATACGCCCATGGTGCGTATGTTTGCTTTTATGGGTGGCAGCTTCATTAAATTTACACGCACAGGGGCGTAGCTGGTGTAGCTGCAGCCAAAGGGGGCGTCGCACGAAGACGCTGTCAGTTTTGTGCAATTTCCGACGCAATCTTCATTTACAACTTAAGTTACAGCGCAAACAACAACAACAGCATGCAAACAAAAAGGCAGCAAACAAACACACTCACACAGAGCCAGAGATACACACATGTACGCACACACACATGTACACACACACACTCACACACAGAGACACAAAGAGACACACATGAGAAGGCATTTGCAGGCTTTTAAGCTGTTGTGAAAACATTTTAGCGTCGTCTGTCGTCGGCGTTGGCAATGCCTCTCTCTTTCTCACTCTCTTCCCACTTCCCTCTTTCTCACTCTCTCCCCCTCGCTTCATCTCTCCCTCTCGTTCATAACGCTACGTGCAGTGCAAATGACTTGGCAGAGCTTGAAAGTTATGCCTATGGCTCCGACATGGCCATAGCCAGAGCGCCATGTTAGCTGAGCTGCCAGAGTTGCCAGGGTTGTGCGAGTGCAAATTTATTAGGCGCATTGCATACTTTTGTGCGTTCACTTGAAAAATGACAACTTTAATTTAGCTACAAACACATACTGCAACAACAGCAAAGCTGCCCGCCCCCCAACCAGAAAAGGGCTGAGACAAAAGACACCAAATAGAACATGACAATAGCCGAGCTCTCTCCGAGCAGGGTTGCCACCAGACGGACATTGCCTTTGTTAGCTAACCACATAGACTGTGCCTGCCTGGCGAACGGCTACAGTCGGACTGGAGTTGGTTTCATGGCAACTGCAGCCTGGAATCTGAACTGGGAACCGAGAGTTACGAGCTGGGAGAACCTGGGAAAACCGGGAGAGGCGGGCAGAGCTGCGAGAAACTGTTGGAGTTTGAGCGCGTTGTCTTTTGATGGCCCCCGTCTCAGATGAATATTAATTACCATTTGAAAGCTTGTCATACACTTGTGTAAATTTATCAACAACAGCAGCAGAAGCCTTAGCCAGACAATAAGCAGAGTTGCCAAACTGACAACAGACCATGTGACAGTGTGTGCGTGTGTGAGTGTGTGTGTATAGTAGGGAAATGGGGGAAAGCGGGGGAAGCACAGCAATCGAGCTACAAACAAAAGTTAAGCATGAAAATTGCTTTGCATGGCAAAGGATTAGCACAGGATTTACATGCATACACAAACATTTTGTGCCTTGCTCGCTCTATCTGGAAATTCCCTTCCCCCGCCCCCCATTCTATCCCGTCCCCCTTCAATCAGAGGCTGCAGCAACTAAAATATAAGAGCAGCTCGTAACCAATTTTTGGGCCATTGCAAAATGTCATAAATAAATGCATGAGCCTTGTAAGCGTATGTTGTGCTCCGTCCTCCATTCTCCATTCCCCTGCCCCTCCGCTCCCTGCTATTTACACGTTACAATGCAATGTAATTGATATTCTCTTCCCTCTGGGATGTTTTTACATTTTTACATTTTCAATTCGGCCTCTGGCATGGGGTTTCACTGTTGCTGCTTTGAGCATTGTGTTCGAGCTGTGCTTGCAGGTAACAGGTGTATTTACAGCTGGTAATTAAGTGAATATAGCTCAATAATAAGCGTGATTTAATTTAAGACAAACAGCAGAACATAATGAGAATTATTTAAATGGAGTAGAAAAGGAATTTCAGCAGAGTTATCAGATAATTTGTGGCCTTTCAGCTATTGTCGTTTGGAGTGGGTGGGGAAGTCATGATTAAGAGTTTTATATTACAGAAAAAGCTTTATTTACTTTATGCATCTCATTATTTAAACCAGAATGGGCGGAGCAGATCAGTCGGACGGGGCCGACTGTCTTATACCCTGTACCACAGCTCGCGCTGCGCGCTCGCCCGTACAGTATATAATTTAAAATGTTTTAAATATAATTTAATCTATTTATAAATAATTAATTCAGAATATTTTATTTCTTACGCATGAATTAGACGCAACGGATCACGCCAAAATACATTTGCACTTTAAAATGTTAACAATATTGAAAAATTGTAGAAAAATATAATTGGGATTATTCAAATTATACATTAAGCACAAAACGTTATGGCAACGCAAATCGCAGATAGAAATCTGGCCACACCATTCGGTAGTAGCAGGTGCTGTTGCAACCCCATTCGCCTGTGCTATTACGCGCCTTATTGGCAACATTTAAAAATAAATATATAGTGTGAGTTAAATTTATTAATATGTACGATATTTATTAGTGTTTAGTATTATAATAAACAATATAAATTATTTTGTTCAAAAAATATAATATGTATCAACAATAGTAAATAAATTATTAATTATTTAGCAAACATATGAACGCAGCCCAACAAGCTGGCAACACCGCTGCCGCTGCCACTGCTACTGCCGCAGCCAACATGTTCGATTTGACATGTTCGATGCATACATGCATATGTATATGTGTATGTAAATGTCTGCTATTAATACATATTTACGAATAATCTTTAAATCGCAAAATCTCTCGTAATTATCAACCGATTTGGATGCAATTTACAGAATTGGTAGATATGAGCCACCTCTACAGTTCGTAGAAGACAAAATTCATGTAAATTGATTTGTATCTCTTTAATTAATACATGAATTCTTTTTAGGTCCATAACGGGCGACAGGGGCGTGGCATCCAACATTTGAAACAAACTTGATCTGCGTATGGTACATACCTTTCAAAAATGACCAAAACGGCTTCTCTAGCTTTTATAGTTTAGGAAATCTCAGCGTTCATCCAGACAGACAGACAGACAGACAGACAGACAGACAGACAGACAGACGGACAGGGCTAAATCGACTCAGCTTGTCTCCCTGATCAAGAATATATATACTTTGTGGGGTCTGCCACGCCTCCTTCTGCCTGTTACATACATTCTGACAAAGTTATTAACCCTGTATTTCCCATTTTTCAATGGGTACAGGGTATAATAAACTTACCATAATTTAGGCTCTTCTTCAATAATCAACTGATGATTAAGGTTGCAATATCGCTAGTTAATGCCACGCTTCAAATCGTAGGGAAACTCTTTCACGTTGTAGTCGCCATTGTCCATTCCATTGCAGATCTACAGAAATTTCCGTAAATTGGGAATTTCAGGCTTTTGTTGGCAGTAGCGGATGAACCATCGGATGACTCATCGGCTGACTCAACGGCTGACTCATCGGTTGACTCAGCGGATGACTCAGAGAATGACTCATTGGGAGCCCACTGAGTAGCATTTATAGTGCTTGCACTCTGCGCTCTCACCAGTTCTTGATCAGGCTTTGCTTAAAAGAGAGCCCATGTGTTTCCTCTGTGGTGAGAGCGATCAAACGGAGCATCAACCGCTGCAGCGATGCTGGCTGCGGCGCTCTCTTCGCAAAGCTTGCATACGCATGCAGCGCTTAAGTTCTCCTACATATGCGCTCTTGCTGGCTCTCTACACAAGAGTACATATCTGAATTACAGTTACATATCCGAAAAGAGTTGTTGTATGATTGCAGGCTTGACTGGCTTAACTCTTGCTGATCCAACTCTCGCTGGCCGAACACTTCCCGGTCGAACTCTAAATAAATCAAGCGAATTTCTCATCATTTCTACCCCAAATCTTGCTCAATTAAACTATTCGATTCTACTTCAATTTTTACTAAAACGTCGCCTTCTTTTCTTTTCAGGTACCACCTATACACAACCACAAAATATCAATGCCAAGTCGCAGTTGAGAACGACACCCGCCGAGCACACAGCCAACAAATGGCGGAGTATATCAGCCGAGCTGCCGCTGCAGAGTCGAGAGGACTTCAGATCGGACATACAGAGTCTGCATCAGCTGCCAGCTGACCTTAGGCCGGTGATGAGCAAGTTCAACAAAGAAAAGTGCGTGAAAAACTGCGGCAAGCCGAAGCAGAAGCTGGCCAAGTGGAGGGCGCAGCTGAAGAGCCATCGGGGGCATCAGGCGCATAGGGCCTCAGTGCACAGGGAGGCGAGACGGCGACTGCGTCGGGAGACGGAGGAGGAGGAGGTGGAGCTGCAGCTGGCCACGGCAGTGCCAAGTGCCACCACAGTGTCCACGAGTGCTGCAGTTACAGTGTATGCCAATAAATCGCTGACCACTGTGAAGGCGAAGCGAGCACGTTCCACTGTGCATCTGGCGCCGGAGGATCTAAAACCCAAGCCGAAGGAGCCGGTGATTATCATTGATGATGTGGAGGAGTTTGATAGCGGCACAGCAACGCGTGATCTGTTCCCAAAGAGTCACGAGGAGGACGACGAGGGACCGCTGGAGCCGAGGGTGTTGCCACTGCGGCCGGTGCCGCCCAATCCGTATGAGGATGAGGAGATGTCGGTGGTGTATGCGGAGCAGCATTCGGAGATAAGGCTGATGTGCGAGGTGGATCTGGACATTTCGTCCAGCATGTGGTACAAGAATGGCCAGGTGAGTGACAACAATGGGAATGCTACTTTTTTATATCCAAATGTCACTTGAGTATAACTGCAGCTGTCGGAGCTGCCAGCTTGTTTGCAGTTTTTGACTTTAATTGCATTCTTGTGCGGCCCGTTAGCTAGCAAGTGCTTCCTTTGGGTCTCCTAAGCTGTCTCGCAGTTTTTGCATTTTAATATCTATACCCTGGACAAAGCAGAGTTAATGGGGTAGTACAGCTAGTTCAGAAAAATTCATTTAACTTGAGCAAGGAGTTTGTATTGTACTTGTCGCTTACGCTTTGTTTTGCTTGCACTTCTTGTACAGGGTATGTCTTAGTTTAATAGTTACTCAAGTGTCCACTTCTAGACTTGTTTTATTGTCGCCTGCACTGCCGTTTGTCCTTTGCTGCTCCTACTGCTCCCCTCGGACATTGTCTTCCTATCTTCCTGTCAGACGTCTCGAGTGCCAGTCGTATATTCTCCTATTTTTATTTTTTCTTTTTCCTTGCTGCTTATTCTCATTTTCATTTTTATTTTCCATGCCCATTCTGTGTCTGGCTTTTGTGCTCCTTTGCTTATTTGTCGCTTAAATGCCGCATTATGCAAATAGGATAATCGTTATTATTTGATAGTTTCTGATGTCAAAAGCATTTTAAGAGTTCATCTGTCAGGCGACCTCTTCTCTTCTCTGTTCAACCTGACGTTTGTTCCCTTTATTCTCATGATATTGCTCGAATTTAAACAACGCTTCTTTGCTTTCGGAAACTTTCAACGTCATAAATTGCAATTGCGTAAAAGACACTCTGTTTTTAGCCAGCAAAAAGCCAAAAAGCCGGCAACAAAATTAACAAACATTGCACAAAAGTTAACTACCATCCGGCAAAAGTTATCGAGTTGTAATTGCAAGTGGAAACAGTCGACGCGTGTGCAGGTAAAAAGTGCCATCTACCTTCTGGCGTAATGCAATTATAACCGCTTTTTCCGTTGCCACACAGTTCAGACTTTTTCGAGGCAGCCAAAAAATGCAAACAGAGTTTGCCCAACTACAAGCTACCCTGCAATGAGAAGCTGATAGCAGCTAAATGCAGTTAACAATTATTTTTTACTAGGGAGGCCGTAATTCTCGCTGCCTTACTAGAACAACTCTTGCTGGCCCAACTCTTGGCAGCCAAACTCTCACTAGCTCAACTCTCGCATCCAAATTCTCGCTGGCCGAACTCTCGCAGGTCCAACTCTCTAAGAGCCAACTCTCGCTGGTCGAACTCTCGCTACCCAACTCTTGCTGGCCTAACTCTCGCAACCAAATATTTGTATACACTGCACCCATAGAAAATGGGTAAAAATAAGGTTACTAACTTTGGGAGAATATTTTATTTAAGATCATAGTAATTGTAGGGAAAAAATTCTATTATAATATATCAATGATGATTTAATAATTCGCTATTTTAGCTTGTAATATGTATTAACATTATTTAATTTTAGCTATTTAAATTATTTGCTTTTAAAAAAAAACCTTTTTCGACAAAGAGAAACATTTACAACAACAACAAAATCCACAATAAATTCTGTATTCTCACCTTCAAAATGCATTAACATCCTAATATAATTTTAAGTTTATAATTAGCTTAAAACAATATGATAGCAAGAAGCCCTGCTAAATTGCAAAGCTGCAAGCCTACAAATACCGTTCTCATCGATAGCTTGGCCAACTGCGTAGAGTTTCTAATTTAGTTGCTGTGAAAACAATGTTTTAGGAATTAAAAACTGCACAAATAACTTTATAATATAATAATTTGAAATGAGCATAAGCAGTAACTGCACTGCAATGATTGCTCAGCACACAGCTGCCCCTACAGCATGTGGGGCGATGCAAACTTCATCAGAAAGTCATTATAGAGCAACTCGTAACTGGTAGCAAGTTCTACATAAACAACAAAACATCTGTACTTTGCTGTTTTTGTTTATTTAACTGTTTTCTGTTTGTTGTTGTTGTTGCTTTTGTTGTTGTTAGCAGGAGTACACTTGTGCAGTGTAAATTGCAACGAGTGGGCAGGCCAAGTTGTTGATGGGCAAATAATAGTTGAAACTAACACAGCAACAACACTTTGTCTACGTGCCTCGGCTCTTGGTCTGCGGCTTGGCTTGGCTTCCCAGTTAACTGACGCTTCAAACAGCAATAGCAACAGCTCACCTGACCACCCCTCCCCTTCCCAGCTCCATCACAGGTGCCTGCGTCTGTACCAGCATATAGGTTTGTGTGCGTTCTGGTCGGGCCAAAAGCGTTGCATACTTGTGGGCGGCACATGTAAATATGCCACCCGGTCAGTGTCTGCTCAAAGTTGCCATACCCTGCAAACAACTGCTGCGAAAAAGGCATGCTAAGTTTCAGCATTGAATTCAATACAAATTTTCTTATTTATTGTAAATCGATTTGATTGTAAATTAATCTTATTATTTTAAAGATATTTGTTTAATAGATTATTGCATATTAAGTTCTTTGCTATAGCGATTTTCGATCAAACCCCAGAAATCGAAGCTAAAATACTTATAATGCCCCAAGATTATAAGTAATTGTGCATAAAAATTTTAATAGAAAAAAATATTTAAATTAAAACAAATCAATGAAAGTTAATTTTATTATTGTTGTAAAGGAAACAACGAGTTATTGAGTCAAACATTAACTGACTGGTTCAGCAGCCAGTGCCCTTTATTTATAGTAAAATTTGGTTTATGTACTAAGTTTTAAATACAATTTTCCTTTGCTGGGGGTCTATTTCCGCTCTTCTTAAATTATATATAGAATTACATAGTAGGAGATATAGTTCTCCTTTTCCTTAAGTTATATTTAATTTGATCCTTAAGGGTTGCTGCTGCCAGAACCTTACATAAGACAACGGTCTGTAGACAGCATTTACATATATGATCATGAAACTATGTTCATGCTTGAACAATTGTAATACCTAGGACTATACAACAGGAAATAATAAACTAATTTTAACTCTTTATAAATAAATAAGAAATGTTAATAACCATCATAGGAAATAAATATGTATATGTGCATTAAAAATTCCACATATACTTGTTTCCTTGTTGGTCGAACTCTCGCTGGCTGAACTATTGTTGGCTGATCTTTCGTAGGCCGAACTATCGTTGGCCCAACTCTTGCTGAACCAACTTTCGATGGCCCAACTCTAGTTGATTGAACTTACTCTTGCCGAACTTAGGCTGGCCGAACTCTCACAGATTATAGATACGTTTAAGCCAACAACTTAAACTTCTTCAGTACAACTTTTTTGCGATAATAAGTATGTATAGTGAATTTTAAGTGGTTATATAGAATGAATAAATCTTCAATACTCGACTGCAGCATTGTTGGCATTGTCAACTGCCTGTTTCTGTGTTACATTCTCAAAATTAAATTCAATATCGCGCGCTGCCTGCAAATGCCAGCGAAAAATGCTTCAAATTGGCTGTCAACAGCTGCCATCGCTGAACCAAGTGCTATCAGCCATCGCACTCAACTGTACCCGATATCCAACTGCCATTTCATGTCTACTGTTGTCTGTCGTCTGTCGGGTTGTCTGCAGTCTGCAATCTGCAATCTGCAGTCTACAGTCTGCAGTCTGATTGCAGCACTGGTTTGTGCCATAAAATCAGACGACTTGCATCTATCAATTGCGTTTACAGTTTCTTTTATTGACCACAAAACAACTTGCCACACGTTGCATGTTACATATACTTCAGTTGCAGGTTATCAAATTGTACGGTCAGTGGCAAAAGCTCGCTTGTCTTTTAGATTTTGAATGCTTGCAATTTGTTGACTTTATTCGATTAAATACTTGTTTAAAGTAATAAGGATAAAACAAGCTTTCCATTAGCTAACTTCAGGAGTTAACAGTCATATTTAGGCTAAGCTGTTGAACTACAGATTTAAGTATAAGACTATAATCCAGGCCTACTTGAGTTATCTGTGCTTAAAGCCAGCAGATCAGCCTTCCAGGGCTACTACATAATATTTTGCAGCTAGCCACCTGGGCCGTATAAATCTTGTAAGGTTCGCCTGTCAAAAGGCGCATTAAGCTTTCATTAGTCAAATAGACGACGTGGCACAGCAGAGGCATTAGCAGAATGCAGTTGTTGGCACCACGGTGCAGAGT
This sequence comes from Hypselothyrea guttata, assembly GCA_035045125.1. NCBI lineage: Eukaryota > Metazoa > Arthropoda > Insecta > Diptera > Drosophilidae > Hypselothyrea > Hypselothyrea guttata. Next base: position 18,995 of record JAWNNJ010001567.1, read on the forward strand.
GCACAGTGCTCAGTGCACAGTGGTGCAATGGTGCAATGGCAGCTGTCGCTGCTTCTTGAAGTAAATCACATCAAGCCAAGAAATTAATCACTCAGATTGGAAGCGAGCAAATCCCCTAATGAAAATCAGCAACAATGCACTGAGCGTGGAGAGTGGAGAGAGTGGAGAGTGGAGGGAAGGTACAAGTTGCTAACACGCCGCTTACTTTGTACCTTTGACAAGTTTATTAAGTTAGTAGCAAAGCCTGGGCATGGAGCAGTCGGGAAGATGCCTGGAAGACGCCTCTGGCTGCACTGTCGCTGGCAAATAAAATCAACGCCGCTGACGTTGCCAACATCAGCAGCAGCATCATTTCCCCACGGTGCAATTGTATTAGTTGTGTTAAAACACAAGCCAGCCATGTGGAAGCCAAGACACGAGCAGAGACAGCCAGCAAAAGAGACAGAGACAGAGAAGGAGCAAGAGAGTGAGAGAGAGAGAGAGAGAGAGGGAGGGAGGGGGCACCACAACGCCTGCAATTACAACAACGATCCGGCAACATTGTATAACGGTGTCTGGCTAAGTGGAAGCTGCAGACAGTAAGCCAGCTCCAGCTGCACGATAAGAATGAAGCATTAAATGCAGCACCGTAATGAGTATACACTACGCCACTGATAACAGATAACAGATAACATATGAAGCACAGTTTGTCCATGCGAGTTCTTAATTGCAAAAGCTGCAACAGACGGCGAGCTGCAAAAACAACTTATTTAAATAAACCCGACTGATATAAAGCAGCAAGAATTTCCTACCATTAAAATTTCAGCTTTAATTAAAGTTAAAATAGTATATAATATATAAAACTGAAGAATTAATATAATATATAAAACTGAAGAATTAATTAACGTTCATGAAATGAAATCATTTTTAATTTATTTATTAGTATTTTTTTTTTCTTTTCTTAAAATTTAAATTATTTATTCTGTTTTCTTACGACTCGAATAATTGTTATTATAGTATATTTAAAATAAGATTTAATATATTAAATTGGTATTTTAATAGATTATTATCGAGTGTGTTCTTCTTTTTCGGCCTCTGACACGTCTCTCTCTCTTTCTCTGCTTTTTCTGCGTGTTCGCTTCGGCTGCCGCTCTCCAAGTCTCTCCTAGCTGCTGTTGTTGATCTCTCTTTGCTTGTGTGGTTCTTTCTGCCGTTACTGTTCATCTGCTGTTACCGGTGTTATCGGCTGTTATTTTCTGCTGCTGTTATCGGCTGTTATTTGCAGCTGTTAATTTATTCCTGTTGTTCTGCTTTTCTTCTTTGCTGCTGTTCTGCTGCTAACTCGCTTTGTTTTGCTGTAATAGAAAGAATGAAAAAATAAAGAGAAGCATTATACTTTTCGGTTCAGCAGATCAGTTAATAGATTCTCTGAAGCCTTAAAATATATCTTATTAATAAAATATTTAATTCATCTATAGTTTTTAACATATTTAAAATTATAGTTTGGTAAACTAATCTACGCAATGAATTTAAAAAATAATATTTATTATATAAAAACTAAGAAAAAAAAAATTAAATAAAAAGAATAAATCAATTTTATGTTTTAATTATGTATTTTTTTAATGGTACATGTAATTAGTTAATGTTGCATTTAATAAATTTGTAGCTCCAATAATATATGTAAATTTAGATGAATAGCCTATAGATCATTTGAATATTTCTAGTATACCCTATACTCTATGTTGATTTTGGGCAGCTCAATGGCATACAGAGCATTTGAATTTATTTAAATTTCGTTTGCAACTTTTGCTCTCGCTTAGCAAAAGTATTTTATCATTATCGCCGACTAAGGCCTCGCCCCTCCCTCCCCATGCCCCTCCCGTCGCATGCCCCTAAGCTGCATAGCTTCGTGACAAACAACATTTGCAATTGCATTTCAGCTGCTGTTCGCTGACTTTCATCTGGAGCGCTGTCTTCAGCAAAATGCTACAACAAACATGCGCCCTCTGCCCCCTCAGCGCCCCTTAGCCCCCTTCGGCCCTTTTCGATTATGTGCAACTGCAACTGCAACTGCGGCAATGACATGCGACAAGTGTTGCACTGACAGTTTGCAACATGAGCGACTTTTGTTGTACTTTCTGGAGCGTGGCACACAATGCATCGTGTCCCCAGCCAAAGCCCAAGCATGGCCTCAGCGTCTTCTTCTTCTGCTTTGAGTGGCTGCCACTCAGTGTGTGTGTGAGAGAGTGTGTGTGTGTGTGTGTGTGTGTGCCAAGGAATTTATTGTTGAAAATTATCAAGAGGCTAATATATTTGCCGAAAGCAATTTCAAGTTAGTAGCTATGGGCCAACAGCAGCAGAGCGGCAGTAGGAGAAAATGCAGAGACAGCAGCAAGAGGGGAAAGAGGGGCTAGGGGGAGAATAGGAGCAGAGGGAGCAGAGGAAGCAGCCGACACAAGCAGCAACGACAGGCAGCAAGTAATGTTTGCTGACAAGATTTTTGCAATTCCAAGCAAGAGATACACACACACAGACAGACACACGTACAATCATCCATACATACATGCATACACGCATACATGCATACATTTATACAGGGTGTCTTCTCACATTATGCAAAGCGAGGGAGGCAAGTGCAACTGCATAGATTAAAATAAAAATGGCTGATAATTCATGCGTATTAAAAGGATTCTATTATTCTATTGTACAAAACCCGTAAATTGTACTAGCTAAAATATAATAAGCTCAATATTACACTAAGCTACAAAAAACTGGACATGAAAACAATCATTTAATGTACTATTTAATTAGAGTAATAATATAAATTTTTAACTTTTAAGACAAATATTTAATAATAATTATGTAAAAGATGTTCACAGCGAGAGTTGGGCCTGCGGGAGTTGGGCCAGCAAGAGTTAGACCAGGGAGAGTTTGATCAACCAGAGCTGAGCTAGCGTGAGTATGGTTAGTAAGAGTTAGGCCAGCAAGTGTTCGACAGCGAAAGTTTCATATTTATTAACCCCCCGATATAAATTGGCAATCGTTTAATAACAGCTAATAGAATTTAAAATTTTAAATGCTTGTCATTTTTTTCGTTTTTTTATATTAAGTTTTATTTAATTTCTAATTTATAAATATATGGAAATTTCAGTATTCTGATATTCCAACTTACCAAATTATCGGAAAAGGGGTTCAATGCGTATGATTTGGTGCAGAGTGTAATTAAATCACATAACCAGCTAAACGCAAAATTTGCATTATTATTATATTTTCACGCATGTTTCGCTGGCTCCCTGGCTGGCATTTCCTCTCGTTCTCTGGTCAAAATTAAATGTAAATCGTAAAATAGCGAAAATGAAAACAATGCAATTAGAATGGCCATAATAACCGCCGAAAATATGTAGAGCTCTGACCATGTAACACACCATGGCACACCGTCCAAATGGCAGCTGTAGATAACAGTAAATGGCAGCAAATTATGCAAAGTTATGTGCATGTAAAACTGAAAATGCGCCTTAAAATATGCAACAATTTATGCGAATCGACGCAGCTGTAAACAAAGCACAAAAAACCCGAAACGAAGAGGGGGAAAATGGGGAGGCAAGAGTGAATGAAAGAGCCGCAGGCAAAAAAGGCGAAAAATCATAATTACCAGGGAACAGATCACACTCTGCAGCTCCATGGCATGCGTGAGAGATTTAAGGCCCAACAATGGTTTGCCAACTTCATAAGTGGCAGACGGGCTGTTGGCAACTGGCAACCGGAGGAACTAGGAAACCGGGAGAAATGGGGGAACCGGGAGAACCGGGGGAAGCCATGGACATGCAGCTGCACAAGCCCAAAACAATCGAGCGTGTAATCCGCTGGACGCTTGACGCTGTAAACAAGGATTTGCCACGCTCATTTAACGCTTTTGTCTAGCGGCCATGTTGCCAAACCAAAAGTCTCTCTCATTCTCTGCTTCTCGCAGCTGCAGGTGTGCCAAAAACTCTCTCTGTGCCAGCCATGTTACCTCATAAATTTCCAGCTGAATGCGCCGTTGCACAGCCTGAAAAATCCAGTATACAATCGCCATTCGCCATTCGCCAGTTGGCAGTTGGCAGTTGGCAGTTTCCAGTTGCGATGGGCCCGCTGGTTAATAAATTTCTGCAATGGCCATTGCGGCGACTGCGGCAAATGCTCAACGGAAGTTGAGATACACGCACACACACACACAGATACAGAACTACATAATCGACTGTCCAGAGATACGCCTAGCCAAAACTCCCCACACGAATAACAAAACGAAAAAAGCAAATCAAACACGCATAAATATTTGCGCTGCTTTTGAAAAATTTCCCAAAAAAAAACTAGTAAGGACTGGGCAGATCAGTCGGGTATAACCGACAGTAGGAGGCTGTACTTTGCCGAAAGGTATACAGAAAACTATCCTCATATGCAAATATTTTATACGCTTCTATTCGAAATGCCCCATCTACCCATTCAATTAAATTGTCTGTTGCATATCTTTACTGTTTCCAATTGTTATAAATTGACAGTATCAATAAAGAATGCCATAGATTATGCTAAACTAAAAGTGGATAGCCTTAAAAGGGGAAACTGAATACCAAAAAATGTGTATCTGGCTCTAATAGTTTGCGAGATCTACATATGTGTTCATATAGACGGACAGACAGACAGACTTAGTCATCCTGATCTATATAATATATATAATTTGTGGGTTTTCCCACGCCTACTTCTTCTTATGTGCACCAACTAAATAGACCCTTTTTTACTTTTTCAAAGTACAGGGTCTAAAAAAAACTGAAACCTCTAATTCAAAAGCTGGCAAAAGCTAACAGCAGTGTTGGAAAACGCGCACGCAACGGAAGCGGAAACGCTGCATACAAATATTTTGTTTATACTTATGTATATATTACACAGAATCTCCGACATTTTCAATTTTCCATTTTTATTTTAGCATTGTTTTGCCCACAAAAAGCCAAGCATAATGTGCAAATTTAACAGAGCTGTAGCTGTGAAAAATATAGAATATGTGTACAGTTGGATTTATTTATTTGTTTTGCATAGGGCTCTCCACTCTCAACACTGTTATACTTATGCACATGTTTTCATGCATTCCAGCAAAACTTTTCTATTTTATGGCAAGTTAACTGTGTAACTGCTATAAGCTGTGATTGCATTTGCAGCTGAAGGGCTTTGATGGAAATGCAACGGCAACATTTTAGGCAGAGACTGATGTTAGCATCAGGATTTATTTGTGCTTGAAATTTGAATTTTTTTTTTTGGGTTTTTGTAAAATTTATAGGAATTTTCGTTGGTATATTTTTTTATTTAAAACTGCATTGAATGTAGTGCACTTTAGTTGGATTTTCAATTGCCGAAACAACTGTTATTGCCAATAGCAATTTAAAATATTTTGTAGATCAAATATAGCCTTTAATTAAGTTGCTTTGTAATTTTTAACAATATTATAACCTCTGCTTATTACTTAAATTTAACATATTACGGTGGATCATAAATACATTTATTTTGGGTATTTATTTGCATTCATAGAAATACGAGCTGGGCTTTATTCTCATACTTACAACCATTTACGACAGCTTAATACGCTTGCAAAAGTTAAGCTCTGCTCATACAAACGCAATTAAAATTATTTATGATTTATAAACGTTGGTCCCATTAAGCACATGCTACATTTCCACTATAGTATATATTTTTCATATTTTCATATGCAGCATTTGAATGCGCACATAAATTTCCCAGCATTTCGACATTAAGCCTCGCAGCACTGAGCCCAAACAAAAAGCCTATCTACTGGACAGTAAGCTGACCAACGACTATTACAATACTTACATTATAGAGCAGGGTATGCTCTAGCCAAGGGTCCATGCAAATTGGTATGCAGTTCGTAACGATTTCGCAATTCTATAGCTGTTGATATGGGGAAAGGTTTAAAGAGTTAGTTATTTCTGGGAAGTTAAATATAATAATAAAGAGTGTAGATTTTGATCAACAGCCTTCTAGTTATAATCAATATTCCACTTGCTACTCGAATTTTACCGATTAGCTCGTAAAGGGGGCGTGGCAAATAACAATTGATGTACGCTTAATCTGCGTATGGTCTATTCCATCTACATTCCAAAAATGGCTGCTCTAGCTTCTATATTTCTCAAGATCTAAGAGTTTTAGTGCAAAGTTATTAGCCCTGTTTTGACCCATTTTGTAGGTCAATATATTTTTAAAAAATGCATAAAAAGAGAGCATATTCACTTCGTCGATGGCATAAGCTAAAAGTATTGCCAGTTCTGTGCATTATTGTCTCATGGCAGTTGAAGTTCTCAATTGGCTTTTAATATTTTAATTATTTTTACAAACGGAACGCCAGCGAAATGTATTTCAACTTGCTTTGTTCGCAGATCTGATAAGAAGTATTTAAGTAGTGTATAAGCCAGCTGCATTTAAACGCAAATTTAAGGAGTATTTAATGCGTTGCATTAAAAGCTGAATGGGCGTTGTTTGCATAATTTTCGACCAGACTTGCAACTTGAGTGGCATTTAGTTTTTATGTGGCAAGTTGGCAAACGGCAAATGTCAAGTGCCTCTCTCTCTCCCCCTCCCTATATTAGTATATAATATGCCAACTGTACCTGTCTCTGTCTCTATCTCTTATTCGCTGTCCCTCTGCTTCTTTCTCTCCAGGTGGTGCATGCCATGGACCGTACGACACGCGTCACAGACTATCGCTTCATCAAGGAAGCTAATGGCGCGCTAACCATCACCAATGTGATGCTCGAGGATGACGGCAAGTGGCAGTGTGAGGCGGAGAACGCGCGACGCTACACGGAGAATGCCCGGCCCGTCAAGCTGGTCGTGCTAGGTGAGTACCAACAACAACAACGACACTAACTACAGTTGTGGCAAATATAAAAGTTTTGACAAATATTAAAAAGGTCGTTACATTTGCCAAATTAGCTAAGCGCCGCTCCAGCAGCACAGCACGTGCAGTAGGCAATGATCCAAGTCGGGTCTATTCAACTCTGCTCTTCGCAGGTACAGTTGTGCTCAAGTTAAGCTAGCTTGAAAGGGCCAAACTCTAACAGCTTTCTAGGTCTGGTGTCTTTCGCAAATGTAGCATAAAATATACGACTTGAGAGTTAGCACAGGCTTATTAGACGAAACCAGCAACTACGGAGCAGATAAGTCGGGAGGACTGCAACAGTCGGACGCATAAGACACCAGAAGATCCTGTACTTTGTGTTTCAATCACTTGAAAGTAATAAAATTCATTACCGATTATAAACGACATTGTACTTTTTTCAAAGTGAAAGCTCTAAAATATTGTAAACGTAAAAACAAAGCATGTAATATTGTTTCTTTAATATCTTCAGTGTTTATTAACCGAATTTATTGCGCTTTTTAGTTTAGATTTAGATAATACCATAGAGTATATGTGCCAAATAATAACCGTCTATATTATGAATTGCAGGTTTTAGGGTTTTAAACGATTTACGACCGTAGGGTGCGTAGCACTTATAATTTAGAAGATATTTTACCCGTTTTAACCATTTTATAGCTACAGGATATAACAACAAAAATACACATCGTTAAAAAAACTTAAAAAATGTACCCAAATTTCCGACTACAGTAATAACAAAATATATGCACTACTTTCTTTATGTAGATCGTCCAAAGCCGCCCTATCTGCTGATTGACTCACGTCGCCTGGATGCCGGCAATATCTTCGTGCCCGTGAAAGAGAACTCGGAGCTGAACCTGGCCTGCGTGAGCGAGGGGGGCAATCCGAGGCCCACGCTGACCTGGGAGGTGCTGCTCAGTCCCGGTGTCGATCGTCACGCACAGAAGGTGTCGGCGGAAGTGCTGGAGCTGGAGGAGATCAAGAACGAGAAGGTAAGTGGGCTAGGCTGAGCACACAAGATTAGACAAATGGAGTGGCAAGCGGCAAGCGGCAAGCGGCAAGCGGCAAGCGGCAAGCGGCAAGTGGCAAGTGGCAAGTGGCGATGGGTTTAACTGACACTTTGACATATTGTATTGTCATTTGGAGGCAAACTATGAGAAACCACAGCACACAGCATGGATGGAGTTGCGAAAGATGGGGCACAAACACAGAAGGGGATAGAGACAGCAAACACATTAAGTGTGGATAACGGCGGCTTCTCGGTCAATGGCTCAAACAAACGGTTAGAGCGACGGACAATGGACAAACGGAGGGACGGAGAGACGGAGGGACGGACGGAATTGCGGTTACGCCAAATTTGTTTGTCTTGCACTCGAGCATAATGAAAAGCAGACGTTTTGGTCAAGCTTTGTATGAAACAGGCAGAGCCAGCCAAGCACATGCAGCCACCTGTCAAACACATCGAACTTGACTACTTGAGTGTGCGAGTGTGTGAGAGAGTGTGTGTGTGTGTGTGGGGGTGTATGTGTGTATGTTTGTTTGTTTGTCATAGACCCTAAATGCCACAAATTTGCGTGTTTGGTCTGCTCCGCCCCTCTGCAGTCGCATGCCGGATGATTGATTGAAAACTGTGCCAACAAATTTGCATGCCAAGGCGCACAACTTAAGGGATAGCATTGCCATTGCCACTGCCCTTGCCCTTGCTCCTGCCCATGCCCTGGTCCCCGCCCTTGTCCTTGTGCTTGTGCTTTAATTTAAATTAATGATGTCGCGCTGATAACAAGCCTCGACTAATTGGCCAGTCTAGCTGCCTTGTCATTATGCCCAATTTGTCCGTGGCTAAGCCTAAAATTTAGCTGGAATTTTGATAATTTTCCTGTCTTACCTCCACTCCATCTCCCATCGTTCCGTTTCTCTTTTAGCAGGATAAGAACGGTTACAAAATCAACAGCGGCGCCAAGAGTGAGGCACGTCTGCCCGCCGTCTACAGGGCGCACCACAATGCCCGTATTCTCTGTGTCATGGAGCATCCCACGCTGAAGATAAGACAGAACGCCTCCCTGCTACTCGATGTGCAGTGTAAGTTGAAATTTATGTGATACAAAAACTATTTTCTATCTTGTCGGGAACTTTTCTCGTACTTACAATTTCAACTGCAAAGTTTTACACTTTAATTTCTACTGAAGCAGCTAAGATGTCTTGAGCTCAGCGTCAAGCTGAAAGAATAGAAAATTAAGTGCAGGCAAAGAAGCTCAGATCTTATATGATAATATGCACCTTTGTTAGTTAAAAGTATAGTTGAAATTTGAACAAGATGTAGTCTGTACTTAAGAACTTTGTCTACAATTGATATGCAACAAAATTAAAACGTCAAATAATAGATTAAGAAATATTTAGTCAATATTATTTTGTTGAACTTTCGGTAATCTACATAAAAATGTAAATTCTAAAGTGATACTAAAGTGTTAAAATATTTTGAATTGAAATAAAAACGGCAAATGGTTGACCACTAAATATTTATTTAATTTAATTTCAGACAATCTACATAAAAATATATTTTCAGAATAAATAGAAGATTTATTTAACATAAATAAAAAAACAACATAAATCTTCTATTTATTTAACATTTTGCGAATTTGCCCTAACACTCCCTTAAGATCTGCTTAATGATTAAATAAATATTATTAACAAAATAATGATGAAAACCTTAATAAAATTTTCATTAGCAACCCGCGTGCACAATTAGCCAGACAATTAGAGTGGTATGTATGTATGTGTGTACTAGAGTAATGCGGTTATTTAACTATATTCAACATTCAAATGTGGGAAAAAAGAGAGTTTTTAATAAAAGCCAAACACGAGGAAAATCGCACCGTGTTTAATTAACACACAGTAGAGCAATAGGAAAAGTGTGCGGCAAGTAAAAGTGAAAACCAAAAAGCAAATGTTGATTAAAAAGTTAAATTGCCAAAGTTAACACACGCCACAAGGCGGCAGGCACGCAGCGCCATCAAAGGGTGTTAGAGGTACGTACCCCCAGAGCGGTCAGGGGGAGGGTTATACAACTGGGGGCAGCATTGGCAAAGGCAAACAACGCCGCAAAATTATTATGCAGCTGCAGAAATAAAGAAAGCAAAGGTGATGTTATATAAATGGAAAGTGCAGTGGAAAAATTAATGTCACTGAGCTGCTAAAATATACCCTGCATGCGTAAAACGTGAGCTGATGGGGATATTAAAAAAAGGAGTATACATGAAAAATATGGCGCCCAACGTGGGGTTGAAGCTCATGATAAAAACACATTGAGGGCGATTGAAAACCAATTATTTTCCTTAAACAACAATTACCAAGTAAGCTGTCTACAAAATGAGTATACCCTTTATGCTATACAGTTAGAAGAGCTGAATTAACGATGAATGGTTTTCGCATGTATTATAAGTATACTAGTTGTGTATACCCTGTTTTTGTCGTAAACCTTTGGGTATAGTCCAAACAGCACAAAGTAAAAACAAAGCTTTATGAAAGTTCTAACTGCCTAGCTGGACAAGGAAATCCCATTGAGCTCCATAAGCAATTGCCTTTGATAAAGTTTTTAATTAACTTGCATAGACGATGCAGAATATTCCAGCTGATTAAACATCAAATGCATTGATTGATTACACGACGCAACACGTCTAATTTTCTTTTCACTTTTTACCTTTGAGGATATTCTTTGAACTTCAGCTCTCATAAAAAACTCAACAAAACGTATGAATAGCTTGGTGCACAAACTAGTTGCAGTCACTGTTATGCAAACAAAGCAAAGGATTTGTCCTTTGATAGATTAGGCTTCAAGAATCCAGCTTTAACTGGATAATCCAACTGTAGCTTGGGCTGTACAGAAATGTGGCAACTGCTAAATATTTGAATCGCACTGAAAATCAATGACAGTTATACCCGACGCCAATTAGAAGGCATCACACTAATTGGTAGTAACAAAGCCGCAGACACGTGCAGGAATTGGTAGACGAGGCATCGAAATCCACCGATCCATGTAGAACAAAGTGGTGTAGTTATTTGCTTTATTAATGCCCGTCAAGCCGCATAATGCCATGACAAATGTCCAGGCACAACGCGTACACCTAGAGGTACACCGTCTATGGCTACGATTTTGATGGAAAATATGAAAAGGGCGTGCAGATTGACAATGGCACGGCGCATAGAAATGTTTGCAAATACGATGTGTGTGGCAGGAAGGGCTTTTGGCCTGTGGCCAGGCATGAAAATTGCAAAAACCGCAATAACAACAACTGCAACAAAGGGCAGACAACAATAACAACATCAAGCGAAGACCGTTCGCACCGTTCTACAACAAAACACAAATTGTGAACAGTTTGCCGATTCCCATACCTGCCGTTCCCACCTACCATTTGCCATTGCCATTTGCCATTTGCCATTTGCCATACAGCGCCATTCCCACTTTCATGCCCTTCTCATTGTTATTGTTTGTTACGCTTGTATAAATTAAAATGCACACACATGAAAGCACTTGCTCAGACAGTTTGCGATTGTGTTTGCACTTGTTATTTTATTGTACTTTTGTATTTTTATTTCTGTTTGTGGTTGTTGCCTTTAATTTTACATTTTTATGCAGACAGTTGACGGCAAAATCAAGGACAATAATTGTGCAGAGCAATGCTTAAATGCTTCTACAATTCTTTAAAAATTTAATTTCTGATGTATTTTAGTTTAATCTCAACTTTTTTGTGGGCGGCGGTTTTTTAAGACCCTGTACTTTAAAGAAATACACAAGGGTATATTATCTATTCCGGAAGTAGGCGTGGAATACCTCACAAAGTATATAATATAATCAGGACGACGAGCTGAGTCGATAAAGCCATGTCCGTCTGCTTCTTTTAGATCTGTGATCGCTTATATCTTAGCAAGCTGTTTAGCAGAAGATTCTAGAACAGTCGGATGCTCTCGACTATGTGCGATTTTGACTAGGTTTAACCTAGACAATGATCAGTAAGGCAGACCCCCACGAATCACACGACTGCTTGCAGGGAACGCAGCGAACGAACTGAAGGAGAAATCAAGTGAGAGGGATTTTTATAGAGAAGGCAGCAGCAAAGTTTACTCTCATGCTCTTTTGCTCTTCTGCTTTGGCAGTTTGGAGCAGTCTCCAAAGAGAAGAGAGAGCGCCAACGCATTAGGCTGGCATATGCCAATATTGTGTATGTGCATATGTACGTGTTTGTGTGAGAAGAGCTTTCAATTGAGTTGAGCTCAGAGGCTGCGAATTACATTGCGAATGAGAATAAGAAACAGAGAAATTAAGCAACAAAAAATTCGCTGCCCGAATGTGTATTATTGAAAAACAAAGTACGGACTTCCCTACAGTCGGTGGCGTCCGATTGATCCTCACTTTCCTCACTGTTTTACTTTACTAATTTTATTTAAAAAGTGCTATCGAAATAATAATCAAAGTACGATCGATATTCCCGCAAATTAACATAAATTATTTTTTATTAAATACTATTAAGTTGAACTTCGAAATTCAAAAGAATTTCTTAGAAAGTTGCTTTAAGTAATACAAATATTTGAATGCAGCAATATTTAATACCAACTTATGCCATGTTTAGTCTCTCTAGTTTAAAATGTAACTCATATTTTCCTGACAAGAGTAGCTAAATTGTGTTTCTGCAAGTCAAATGGGAGCTTGCTACTGTAGCACAACAATTTTTGTATGCTTTTGTGTAAACGGCGTAGAATTTGGTCCAGCAAATTGTTAGACGTAGCCCCATAGAGGGTCCAGACAAGCTGCTGTATGCCTGTCTCCGAGCCATGGCTGTCTGCTTGGTTAGCCGCATAAAAGGCAGAGACAGGCGACTATTCATACATATGTATGACGTCTGACAACTGTCGGCTGTTTGCCAGTTACGCCCACATGCCCACACACTCACTCACGCCCACACTCACACACCCAAGCCATACGTACATACTCAGACGACTGAATGTCTATTGAATAGTTTGGCAAACAACCGACAAACAAATTTCATTTGGCCTGCATAATCAAATTGTATTAGTTACAAAGGCCCACAAACGGACAGACAGATAGATAGATAGATGGATAGATGGATAGAGAGCGTATAGAAAGAGTGAAATATTTGAAAAATTGAAAAGATTCAAATCAATATGCTTAGTTTCTTTTTGTTGAGTTGTTGTTTGGCTGTTGACCAGCTCGTCGTTTGGCCAACACTAATTAAAAACATTTGATTTATGCCTATGAATATGCATTGCATACAACTGGGTACATGCGTGTCATTCATTCATTCATATTCGTATTAGTTCAATTTGCATTTCGAATTTACATTGATATTACATTTACATTTACATTTACATTTACATCTACATTTTGTCGATAGCTTTTTGACATGGCATTCAATGGATATTTGATAGGCACTCAAATGTAGTTACAACTAATGGCAGATCAATTTGGTAAAATATGTTGAGGCAAATCAAGAAATCAATGAATGAATAAATGAATGAGTGAATAAAAACAAATGTGATTTTGTAACATTGTACTTGAGTGAGTTTTGTATGTTTCGGGTATTTTACTATTTACCTTACAACTCCTGTGTTTTCCATGCGATTGTCATTAAATTTTAAATATACATGGGCACAGCTTTTAAAAATATACTCTATAAATATAAATATTGAAACTCTACGCATAATAAATATGACAGAAAATAATTCAGTTACAAAATTTAGATAAACAATAAAAATATTTAGATATACTCTACAAAGGTAGTTCACGCTGAGCTGTATAAATGTTTTTCTTTCAAAACTGGATGAGCTTAGTCATTTGTCAAATGTAAACCCAGAATCCCGTTAGTTTTGTGGCTTCGCAACATCAGAAAGTCAACACACACACATTTGCATTTAGTTTAATTATAAAAGTTTCTTATGTCTTTTTTATTTTGTCGTAATTTTTTAATTAAAAAACTATTTTGTAGATGTTGCCACAGTGCACAGTGGCCATTAGACAGACGCGGCAGAGACAGCAAAATAACTAACCGAAAATCTTAGTCTATCTGTGTATTATATCCATGCTCAAAGCCTCCTCCCTCCCTCCTCCCTTTGCAGATACGCCCTCATTCGCCATCTCGCGTACACCTGGCTTTGGTTATCCGCTGCGCGAGGGCATCGAAGTTAGCCTTAAATGCGATGTCGACTCGAATCCGCCGAGTACGCCGCGTTGGCAGAAGGACGATGGTGACACACCGGTAAGTCTTATAAAACTTATGCATACGTTCACTCAGAAAGAGAGAGAGCGGTCCATTCTTGGTAAAGGAGCAAGTTTTAAATGGATTTTCGTGCAGTTGTCGCGAAAGAAAGTTGTTGGAGCAACTATTTGCCTTGCCTTAATTACCAAAAATTGTTTACGCATAAGAGCAAAACTCATTTGTGCCGTTCCATGCACTGAAACTGTCTACGTTTTTTCCTTCTTCTCCGTACTTCTGCAGGTGCCGCAAACCGGCGATGGTTTCCTCAACTTTACATCCATTAGACGTGAACATTCCGGCTGGTACAAGTGCACATCACGGCACCTCAACTTTCAATACTCGTCGATTGGCTATTACCTCAGCGTGCGCTGTAAGTATCGAGTACTTGATATAAATTAACGCTCGTATGCGTGAAATTGCCTTCAAAATGGCGCGTGATAATATTTTCGCCATTAGTTCTGATATAATAAAACCCCCCAAAAAAGCGAAGAGAAAAAATTACCAAAAAATAAAAATGCTGAGTGGATTTTACGACACTGACACATGGTGCGAGTCTCATCGTCAATGTGACGGTCGTCCTTCAAGCTCGTCCTTGTTCACAATGTTGCTCTGAGGGTTGTGTTGATGATGCCGCTTCTGCTGCTGCTGCTGCTTCTGTTGCCGTTGCATATTTTGAGGCGTTTTGTTACCCTCCATATGTATGCAAAATGTGGCAAATTTCATTGGCAATGGCTGTGGCATTGGCATTGGCATTGGCATTGAGTGGGTGCTGACAGCCAGCGACACTGTCAACCCTCTGTCTGTCAAACAGCGACTCCATCTCCTTCGAAGACGGAGCAGGGGGATCCCCCTTCGCCATCGCACACTATTTATGCTTACGCGCCATTTTGCTGTCAATATTTTCTTGTTTTGTGGGCGAAGATTTGCGTCTGTTACACATTTTATGCGCCGAACGCGTGTTAATGCTTGTAAATATTTTTATTGAATTTATGTTGCTGACAGACGCCACTTTTGGCCCCGCTAAAAGCAGACAGCCAACAATGTCTTTTGCTTTTATTTTATTTGACGTCTTCCCTCTGCTCCTCTCCTCCCGTTTTCATTTCTCGCCATACGCAAATTATATTCAACTTTGTGCGATGCGTGTGGCCTAAAAAGTCATTTTCAGTCTCATTACGCAGCAAATGAAATTGTGTGCGGAGCTTAAAAAACGAATATATTTACTTTATTGGCATAGACGCAAATTCAATATGCATTAGCTAAAAGGTGACTAAGCGATTGGCAAATACAAGGCTACAAATTCAATGTATCGGCAAGCCAAATAAAAGCTAGGTGGATAAATAAATAAATAATAAATTGAATTAATAATATACAACTAATGTTAAAGCTAGTAGTATTATTATTATTACTTAGTGGTGACTTGCGTGAAATATCTTCAGCTTTAAATCAGACGTAACCGACCGTAGGAGACCCTTTACTTTGAGTATATGTACATACAAACACAATCAGGCGCACACACACTAAGCTACCCGCGTATGCAAGGCACACCACCCCCCCTCTGCCTAGTGCGGCAAATTGTCTGTAGCATATGTTCGCTGTTTCTTATCCGATCGAAACAAAATTCACAGAGTCGATAGAGAATGTCATAAACTAGTTTAATTACAAATCAATAGCTTTAAAACTGTGGCTGCAGTAGCTTTTTGCGGTTTGCGGGGGAAGGGGGGGAGGTATCCAAAATCTAACAAACTCGTGCTGCTTACTGAATAGGAGAATCTAAATCCCGAACATGGTGTCTCTAGCTCTTATAGTTGCTGAGATCTAGGTGTTCATACAGACAGACAGACGGACAGACAGACAGACGGACAGACGGACAGACGGACATGGCTATATCGACTCGTCTTGTTGTCCTGATCAAGAATATATATACTTTATGGGGTCTGCCACGCCTCCTTCTGGGTGTTACACACATTTCCTCTTTGCACTAAACTAATAGACCCTTTTTTAAAGTAAAGGGTCTAAAAACCACAGATCTTAATAGAATGCGTAAAGAGGATTCCGTTTTATTATTGGCAGAATTTTTATGAATTATTCCTAACAGCTCTGTTACAAATTTTAAGATTATAAGCTCCTATAAGCTCTAACACCTGTGGTTTTATTAGGTTCGTGATCGCTTCTTTGCTAGCTAACTCAGCGTTTGTTTAAAAAACCTGTGAGAACGTAACGTAAACCTGTAATCAGTGATGAGCCCTGCAAGCAGTTCAACAGAAGATTATAGAACAGTCGGATGCTCTCGACTATGTGCGATTTTGACTAGGTTAACCGTAGACAATGATCAGTAAGGCAGCCTTACACGAATCATACGACTGCTTGCAGGGAACGCAGCAAACGAACTGAAGCGTCGCTCAGAGAAATACAGAGAGATAACATAGCTCGCTCTTGCTTGCACATTATTCGGAATTACAGTTAAAATAAAATGAGAGACAGTTAGACTTGTGGGGTGATTGCAGCTCAGCCAGCATTTGAAGGGAAGAATCTAATAGAATAGTTTCTACACTCTCTTCTCAATGAATGAAAATATAACAAACGAGCGCCCCCGACTGTAAAATTGCGTGTTCCATTTGTTTAAAATACACTACACTATTGTTTACCCTACAGATAAATATTTATACAGATAATTTTTTGTTTAGTTAAAACACAAACATACAATAAAACTGTTTCCAATCATCAAAAAGATTCGGCATTATTCTAGCGATTTTTGCTAAAAACAATATTTGAAATGCTAACTGAGCTACAAGAGTTCGTCCAAGAGTTAGGCAGCTAGAGCTAACGAGAGTTCGAGCCATACAGCAAGAGTTCGGCCAGCGAGAGTTCGGTCAACGAGAGTTGGGCCAGCAAGAGTTAATAATAATTTCCTGTTTAGGAGTTAGGTCAGCTAGATTTGGGAGGATATATAGCTATCTTAGATTATTTAATATTTATTTATTTATCATAGTTAATTCAAATCTAACTTTTGACTTTTCCTAAAACATGCTGTGTTCATTAAATACCCTTGTGAAGCTAAAGATCAGTTTATGTGCCAACACAGAAATCTGCTATTCAAAATGTACCAAAAATTCCTCAGCTAAGCGCTCATCAATCATCGAAAAAGGAAGCAAAATGACTGGCAAAATCCCGCCCAATGCGGAAACAGCAAGCAAGGCAAATGGCGACAGCTTTCGCGAGGCAGAGAAAACGAGAGAGACAAAGAAGAACAAAAAGAAAAAAAATTATTGGTAATAACAACTTGACAAAGTGTTCCTACTTTTTTATGCGAATCCCGCATCTACTGGCCATGTTATAGCTGTAACTCAACCCCCGAGCTGACCCAAGGGAGAGATTTTTCGTCTATGTTGAAATTTTTATGCTTTGTCTACAGCAAAACAAGTGAAAGCCAGAGCAAAAGCAAAAGGAAAGAATCCTGACAGGCGGCTGTCGTTGCTCATTATGGGAAAACAAATGCTTTATTAATAAAAATAAAAGCGCCCCAAAACAACGAGGCCAAAAAGTGAAGTTCGAGCAGAGTTGTGCCACGCCTTCGTTGCCCTCCCCTCAGGCCAACATATCGGCATTTATCGATGATTGATGTGTCAGGCATACGAACAGGGAGTCTGCTCTCTGCCCACGATATGGAAGCCCGAAAACTTTTGCTGTTGATTTTGCAGCGAAATCTAATTGTAAGAGACATTCGACGAATGGCGGAAGGGAGTAGTGAACAGGGGGGAGGGGGGGCTCAGTTCTAACGCGAAACTGGCAACATGTTAAGCACATAAATCAATTTGTAAAACGTTTACGAAAACTGCCAAATGGCAAATCGAACTGTGCAGCAGTCGGCATATATACGGCCAAAGACACACTCACAGATCTACTCCATTTATGACAGCCGTTGTTTGTGACTGTATGCGTCTACATCTGTGAATCTGTGTGTGTGTGTGTGTGTTTCTGCATCTGTGTGCAGATAAAGTTTAAGGCAATATCTATAAGATTTAGTATGCGAGGATTAGCTGTCATAAACTAGCAAACAGCTGCAGAGCTTTGATAAATGGCGCTTCAAATCGAAACGAGAAAATTGCAAAAAATTTAAACCTTCAACCGGGCGGGAAAGTACACCGAAAAAAACAAAGCATGTCTATATTTATTTAGCTATTTATTTATTTTATTTATTTTAAATAGCTGAAAACACAATTTAACACTTAAATCTCAACATCAAAGTATTGAAAATAATAATTTACATTTTACTCAAACATTTTTCATTTTTCTTTTCAATTGCATTTAATTTTCATTTCATCCCTAGATTATTTTTTACATTTTATATTACCATTTACTTTAAATTTAATTTATTTTAATTATTTAATTTAATTTTTTCCAATTATATTTTAATTTTCTGTGCCGACTGACAGTAGTTGACAATAAATAAATAAATGGAAAATCTTAATTATCATTATATTTTAATATAGATGTTTTATTAATATAATTATGGTTTTTACTGTAATTTAAATAAAAGGCCGATTAATATTCTAGAGATTTAGAACTTTCTTTTACCCCTAACAAAAATTTGTTTAACTAGGAACAGACGACATCAATTTAAAATACAATTAGAAGTATAAAATTAAATTTAAATTTAATCAAATTAAATTGATTTAAATTAAGTTGATGCCTACTAAATTGAAACCTAATCACTTTAATTTAGCTAAAAACTTGGCAATAAGAACATGCTAAATAAGCTTATAATTTCTTACAAAACTGCGAACCTTTTACCATTATTTTAGTTCGTTTATCCTGGGATATTTTTGGCAGTGCTGGGGAACAGCGCAGCTTAGACAAGGGCACTGATAAATAGCGTTTTGATTTTAAGCAGGCGTTGCTGGCAGAAAATAAAAAATCCAATCTGGCTCAAACACAAAAAAAAAAAACAAACAAAAACGTAGACCAAAAACCCAAGCAGACGTTTGAATGCTACCTTAATTGCTGACGATATGTTTTCGAGCTGAGCTCTGGCTGGAAAACCTTGATTCATTGAGCTGGAAAACGCCGTGCAGGTAGCTAAAGAAAACTTTGCTGTCGACAACAGCGACTGACAACAAGGGACAAACGGACAAATGTACGGCAGACACTGCGGACACAAAATGCAATGAAAAAGCAATCAGCGTTTGCCATGCCCGTGCCCATTCCCCTCGCTCCCGCCAAAAAAAAGAAGGAGAAAAACTACAGGAACAGGACATGCTTCAGGGATGCCACGGACTAACGGCCAAAGTCAACAGCGCTCATCGATGCTCGACAAAAGTAGGCAATTTGACGTAGTTTCTCAAACTTTTGCGTTGGCCACTTTCACGTGATTGATTTGCCGGCTGAGCTGAACACAGAACGCTGTTGGTAACACAGAGGCAGGAGGGGCACGAGGGGCAAGGCAAGCTCTGTCGGAATTACGAACGCGCTGAGCTTGTTAAAACGTCGCTAATTTGACACGTACGTCAAGAGAACTACTTTAAAAAAGTAAAAGGGTCTATTAATTTAGTGCAACTGACAGATGTATGTAACAGGCAGAAGGAAGCGTGGTAGACCCCACAAAGTATATATATTCTGACTCAGGACGACGAGCTGAGTTGATTTAGCCATGTCCGTCCGTCCGTCTGTCCGTCTGTCCGTCCGTCCGTATGAACACCTAGATCTCAGCAACTAAAAAAGGTAAAGACACCACCTTTCCGGATTTAGGTAGTCAGCTAATGCAAGCAGATCAAGTTTGTTTCAAACTTTTGATAACTCGCCTCCTTCATCCGCGAATCATCAAAAATCTACACATACCTCAAAAATCTCGAAAACTATAAACGCCACAGCAGCCACAATAATTGCGCTACATACTTCAAATTTGGCATGTACGTAGTCTATGGTATTCTCCACCGATGCTAATAATTTATTTATGATTTGAATTGGAAATAGCGAAGATATGCAAGAGACAATTTTTTTCAAAATGCATGGATGTGCCACTGCAGTCACAATAATAAAGCTACAGACTTGTAATTTGAAATGTACGTAGTCTATTGAATTATCCATCGATGCTGTAAATTACATTACAAACGGAGAAGAAACAGCGAAGTTATGCAGCAGTAAATTGTTTTATAAATGTATGTTAGGGCCACTACAGCCACAGTTTAAAAGTTATAGACTTGGGATTTGGCATGTACGCAGCCTATGGCATTATCCATCAATGCTGTGAGTTATTTTACCAACGGAAAAGAAACAGCGAAGATAGCGCAGACAGAGCAGCCACCTAGATCTTGCAAACTATAAGAGCTAGAAATACCATTTTTTGGTACTTATGTTCTCCTATGCAGCCATCAGATCAAGTTAGTTTGGGTTTTTTGATAACTCCTCTCATTCCTCCGCTAACCGTAAAGCAAATCTAGAAACAGTTTACAGTTTAAAGCTTCAATTTTAAAGTTAAAGATTTGGGATGTGGCATGTACGTAGTCTATGACAATCCCCATCGATGCTGTGAATTACGTTACGATCAAATAAGAAACAGCGAAGAAAACAGAAAGTACAGGGTCTCCTACAGTCGGTTGCGTCCGACTGTAGCTCCGTCCTTACTGGTTGTTTGTTTATTTGTGATATGAAGCTACAAGTACTCGTATAGTAAAAATTCTCAGAGAGAAAGAAAAAGAAATCGCCCAATCGTATAAGAAAAACTTTAATAAAAATTTTAATATATATTTATTTTAGATAAGATTTCCATACTATAAGATGTAGTATACCTATGTATAATTGCATTAACCACAAATTTAGAGACTTTTTAGAAATTATAATAAAAATAGTGTTAAAGAGTTAAGATGCCACCATCTGCATTACAAGTAATGTAAGTTGTAATCAAAAAGCGAAGCAACATCTTCCGCTCTGCATTACAATTGCGTCTTTTGTAATGCAGAGTATACGCACTTGTATTGCGTTGTCTCTAGCAGACAGCTGGTGACAGCTTGCATTACTTTTCCAACAGTTGTAATGCATTTTTCGACAAACTCTCTCGCGCTTTTCTCTTCAACTCTTGTACTTTTATTAAATAGTTTACACAATCAGATTTGTTCGCTTTGCAATATATCTAAATTCTAATCGGCAATACTGCTGCTAAAACTGATTACCCCGTTGGGACCTTTGTGGTTGAATTAGAGTAGCGAAAAATTCGCATCATTGACCAGCCAACTGTTACAAAATAATCTATCTCCAACCCTACTTGATTCTTTTATAATTCGCCCTTCATACCCAAATCTATAGCGCCCTTATATCACTAGCTTCACTTGCTCTGTCTGCATACTTTCGCTCTGATTCTCCCAATTCTTTAGCGCTCTACGCTTCCCTCTCACCTCCATGGCTTTTAAAAAACTTTAGTAGTAGCTCCGTCCTCATATCTTTCCCTCTATGCTCCACAACAAACTACAAACAATGTGCAGCAACATTTGAGTGGAAAGTCCCCAATTGCCAAAACACATTTCATCTGCTGTAGCCTCCCATTCTCCGAGCGAGCATTACAATAAAATTTAATTTTACACGCTATCGTAAGCATTATCTGCCCCTGACTCCCCGCACCCCTGCTGTTCATGCTGCACTCTTATTTCTTACGCCTCAACTGATGTCTAGGGCTAATCGGCAATGTCCTTGCGCATGTTATACATTATATCCTTTGTCATGCTGGTTATCGCGGTTTAACTTTATCGTTTAGTTTTTCTCTTTTCTTTTGCTGCTCCTCCTCTTCTTTTTCTGCGATATGAAGCATTTTTCGTTGTGGGGTGGAGGACGGGAATTTTGCAACCCCCTGGCTTGGCTACCCTTATAAGTGAATTGGACTTGAATTTCTGTGTTTATCGGCGCACACGATTATTAGTTTTCTGTTTGCTGCTTTTGTTTTTATAGCCGGCGATTACATTTTTGTTATGTGTGGGTTTCTGCCTTGAGTAGCGGACCGGGCAGCAAAAAGATTTGCAATAAAATTTTATTTGACTTGTTTTTCTTTTGCTTTTTTCTCTGATTCTATACCGTATACCCATGAAATCGGTAAACACAGGGTTAATAACTGCGAGACCCCCCAAAATATATATATTCTGATTCAGAACATTTACTGTAATTCTAAAAAAAAAAATATTTCAGATTAGTTTTTTATTTGAAGACTCGACTTACTGCAAATTGTATAACTTTACCAATATTCATAAATTCAAAGAAATATTTTTATAATTTTTCAATTATATGTTAAATAATTGTATACTATTATAATATTAATTTATTTTAATTTTAATTTTATCTTAATTTCATTTTTCCCCAGATTCTCTGCTCTGATTATTGAATCTTAAAGTTCATTTATTTTAATTTTAATTTTTATAATGAATTAATTTTAATTTGTAATTTAATTATCTTGGTTGACTGGTCTTAGTCAACAATTAAATAAATAAATAAATAAATTTTGTTTTTACTTTTTTAACTTTAATAAATAAATAATAAAAAATCGACAATTAAATAAATAAATAAATAAATAATAAATATATAGTAATCAATATTCTATTTAAATTATTAAATATGGATATTCGATATTGATATGCAAGTTTTTGGTTTGGTGTAAATAGTATGAGTCATGTTCTTTTGCTCGCTCTTTCGCTCAAGCCTTTCAGCTCCAACTTGAAAGAGAGCTTTTTAAGCGTAAGCCTCAGTCGTATGCATGTATTGGTGTGCGCTGGGTGCCAAGCTCTCGCTGCAGTTGGATTCTAAGCTCCTCTCGTACTTGTAAGGAGAATGATAGAGAGACGGAGTGAGCGATCAGTAGGGTATAAAAGTCTGCTCGCAATGCTGATTTAATCAGTTGGTGGTGGACGGTCACGGGGTGCGGAAGCAAGGCGTAGTGTGGGAGGCAGAGGTTTAACTTATTTTGTTTTACAGTGTATTATGGTATGACAGAAGTTTATAAAGTGCAAAGTTGTAGTACTTTAAATATAGTACAATTTATTTAAAGTGAAAAGCATACGCGCCTAGCTTGCTTCTGTCGGTTACGTCCGACTGCTGTCTTTCGCCCAACTGATTCGCTCCACTCTTACTGATGAGTTTTGTTGTGCTTCAAATAAAAGGTAGAACCCATTTGGTTATTTTTTCTTAATTGTCATGATTTTAAACTTTCTCTCTGGGTATATTCAATAAAACTTGCTTAAATCTGCAATAGTTCCTAATCTATGGGATTGTTTTTGAGACTTCTATTTCGTAATATTTGCGCCCGATGTGCAAATCAAATTTGTTGGGAGAAACATGAATACATACTTAGATAACCCATGCAACCCATCAGCTTCCTCTTTTACGAGGTAATCCGCAGCCCTGTTGGCCCTTGAGCGGAGCCATAATTACAGTTCTAGCTGCTTCCGCTGGCTGTTGATGAAACTGCAAGCTTGAGAGTTAAGCTGATTGCCATGCATATTAATACACATTATTTTATGCACTTGCATCAGCGATTAGCCGAAACAAGTTGCCAAAAATACACCAAAGAAGTTAACAACTGTAGAGCATGTGAGCGACGGCCCTTCTTGAAGGATTTATGAACCAAGCAGCCTGGCAAGTGTAAACATATTGACGTGCCCGGCACACTTTGCTGGGTATAAACTGGCCTG
Source organism: Hypselothyrea guttata (assembly GCA_035045125.1). NCBI lineage: Eukaryota > Metazoa > Arthropoda > Insecta > Diptera > Drosophilidae > Hypselothyrea > Hypselothyrea guttata. Next base: position 42,826 of record JAWNNJ010001567.1, read on the forward strand.
TGTTTGGCAGGCGGAGAGAGTGCAAACTAACCCCAGCTTGAACCCAATACAATTCGAACTGAAAACCCTCTCCACTCTTCACTCTCCACTCTCCACCCTACACTCATCAACACAAACCAAACGCACTTAACAGTGCTTCAGACTGTCCGGAGTATGGCTGGCGGCTCTACTTGAAGCCAACGCCAACATGCTGATGATGATGCTTTATGATTAATGATTGGTTGGCGAGAATGTGAACAGTGAGAACTGCCAGACACCCCATAGTACTATATAGTATGGGTATAGTATGTATATCTGTCCCCCACTCTGAATCTATCTGACTGGCATATTGATTCATTTCTCTTGTTTGCATTAGTGTTTGTTGTTTGCTCTTCATATTTGTTGCTGCTACGGATTTATATGCCATATGAAAGACACTCTCAAGTCTCAGTTTTGCCTGCCACAATTCCCTCATTCCCCCACTTTCGAGCTTTCCATCTGTGTCGACATATGGTTGTCACTCGCTGCACATTTGCTTGATTCTGGCTTTGTTTATTTGTTTTCTTTTCACTTTTTGCACATTTCACATTTCACTTGTGTGGATACTTATAGAATGGCCATTGAGCAAAATATGCGTGGCACAAGTGCAGAAAATTGAGCCCTGAGTATGGGATATCTTGTCAAGTGTAGTTCCAGCAGTTGGCAAAATATTCTGCAAATTTCATCTGACCTAAATGTTAACTCCAAGTGATATACAAAAGCGAGTTAGAGAGTTTGCTGTTGAGCAGAAATTCTTGAAGTTATTTATTCCAAACTAAAATTACTTCCAAACTGCAGACAACATTTTATTATTCACACCATTTACTGAATTTATATAAAATATTTGTTGCTGAATTAAAGGGATGGGTTGTTGTAACGTAAGGACTACAACTCCTTCCTCTTAGAACCTTACCTTAATCCATCCATTAAAAACAAATCTTATTCACATCAATTAAATTTGCAATTGCATTTAAAATTCTTTTTTAAGCTACTCAAAGTATATAAGAGTTTCTCTTCTCCTTTTCAAATTATATTTATAATTCAAAATGTGGTTGTTTCTTTTTATTTTTTGCCTTTATCAAGATTTAATTGTATTTGTTTTTTAATCAACCATCACTTCAGCCAGCTCAAAAGCACCCGACTTCAGACAAATGCGTTTATCTGTTTTCATCTGGGGCAACTCACAAATGAACATGTTAATGAAATCGCATTCCTCTCGCAGTAATTTGTAACCCACGATCGGACCATTGATTTCGCTGCGTGTGAAGTTGCCATAGAAGGCCAAGCAGTTGCCATTCATAATACTTGACAAGGAGCCAGAGGCCCAGGGTAGATACTTGGCCCTTTCGCCGGTGCTCTGCCAGTAGTAGGTGCCATTTTGACCCAGATCATTGCCAGAGGTCCAGTACATCAGGGTCAGGGGTGCCACTTTCTGTATCCAAGTGTTCAGCAGCTGCAGTTGGTCCTTGTTCTCCAGGCTCATCAAATTGGCACCCATCGAACGGCATTTGCGATCCGCCTGGTACCAGTTGAGCAGAGTTTTCACAATCTGCACACACTTGTCACCCACCTGGGTGTAGCTCTTTGGACAACTGACGACAGTCCCATCGCTCTGACTGCTCACATTCGGCAGTAGCAGAAATGTTACACATACAACAGCCAAGGCAATTAGGTGTTGGTTGCTCAGCATTATGACAATTTGAATAACTGAATGGGGAGTGGGAAATACCCAGCGTATTTATACGCAAAGTTTATCACTGCTCAGATAAGCAAACTATTAAGTTCACGTGTAAATTATCGAGAAGACACAACAGAACCCCCTCGCAATTCAAGATATCTCTAATTAGCTAATCGATTAAAAGGGATTAACAATGCGTATCACTTTAAGCCTGGGCTTAAGTCGCAGCAACTTACTTGCTTACGATAAGATAAAAAAATAATACCTTTTAAGCGGAATTTAATTTGTTTTTATACAGAGGGTACCCATGAAATGGAGAAACACTGGGTTAATAACTTTGTGGAGAGACGTGACAGACCCCACAAAGTATATATATTCTTACTAAAAATTTCTTAGCCATGTCCGTCTGTATAAACTCTGAGATATCGGAAACTATAAAAGCCAGATCAGCGATTTTTAGAATGTAGATGAGTATTGGCAGTAGGCAGATCGATTTCATTTTAAATGTACTAGAGCCCAAAAACAAGCGAAATGTTGAAATACAAAGTTGTTATTGAAATTATGTACTCTCTTATATTATATTAAACTATCCTGAAAAGCGCATTGAATTTTGTTAATAAACAAAGAAGTTATTAAGAAAACAATATTAACAGTGTTTTGTATAACATTTTAAAATATTAAATATATAGGGTGCAGGGTATTCTAAAGCCAAGCGCGATCGACTGATCAACTCTTCAGCTAGATTGCAATACTTATGTTTCAGTACATTAATATTGATCAATATATCAGAAACACATGAGGAAAGACTGGTAAAAAGAATCCACATTTTTTAATGTAATGCCTTAAACAGATTTCAATCAAGGCCAAATCGTATTAATCGCTCGATTTCTGTTGTATTTATTACAACAGTTAATACTGTATCTGCAGTTAACTAAATTTTCTTTTGTCTGCAATTGAAGGACTTCGACTTAAGCGCTTTTCAATTGTCTTTAAACAAGCCGCGGGCTCTGTTCATTGACAAATGTCTGTCACTGGCATTGAGCTACCCAGACAGGCTAAGACAGGCAGACAGACGTTAGGACAGAGAGACGGAGGGACAGAGAGACAGAAAGCCAGATAAGGCAAGAGGAATCTGCTTACAGTCTACTGTTCCCACTGCTTTCGGTTTTAATTTGTCAATTTGAGCTGTGTCGCTTTTGTCTTTGGCTGGCTATAAAAAATGTTTTATAACTACGTGATTTTGTCTAAGCCACACGCCTTCTCTCAGTCTCTCAGTCTCTCCGTCTCCCTCTCCGTCCCTTCGTCTACGTCTGCCTCCTGCTGACAGTATTTTTCGCTATTGTCAGCAATAAAATTCGCAAGGGTTGCTGACCGCGCCGCCCAGAGGGTGGCATTTTTCAGCTGATTGACATGCGACAAGAGCGTTTGCCCAGCACGAAATGAGCTCACAATTAATTGTTACTTTGGCGTTTACGAGTGCAGAGTGTGCACACACCTTCGACCCGATTCCCAGAAATCTCAGCTGAACTTTAAGGGCTACTCTCCGTGCTCTCATGCCCGTCTGGGGTGTTCTTTTCAGCCTCGTCTCTCCTGGTCTCTCTGCTGGTATTTAGGGTTTCATCTGCTGACTGTGTGTAATTAGTAGTTTTTGTTAATTGCGTGGTGTCTCAATTTGTTGTGCTTGGGGCTAATTTTATGAGCCTTTTGAGGTGCAACCACAAATTGTCAGACATTTAAAAAGCCCAGAATGCTTTGTTCGACCCACAGCACTCTTACTCACAAGCCTTGTCGTGATTTTTCACTTTGCCTTGGCCCCGGCAGCCACTTGGCAACTTATTGTTATGATATCCGGTCTCAAACAAAAGACACTGCATACTTTTAGGCGCATGTCAGAGTAAATTGTAATTTATACGTAATATAAACAGTGCCATAAAGTATGCGGCACAAAAGACGGCCTTAAATTTAAAGAGGCTCGTCTTGAGTTGCCTCTGCCACCCGCTCCTAAGCACAAAATATGCGAATATGTCGCATAAATTTGATGTCATCTTGTGCCGGCAACGAAAATTAGAATGAAGCATCGTAATGTCTTTGCGTTATATTCTATATATATATTTTTTTTGTTCTCTCTCTGTTCTCGCATTTCTGGTTCTTATGCTAAAATATGTAAGTACCGTATTTATGAGCCTACGCGTATATGTGTATGTATATTTATGCATTTACCGCAATGTACTGTAAGTTGAGTCAATTTTCAATTTTCCAGCTGCCTGCATAGCGCTTTACAACACTTTTAGTTGCCGCATCAAATCACGCACATCAGCACAATAGATCGAAAAGTGCCAACTCATTGTACGGCTCTGGATTCATTCATTCTGCATATCCCAAGTCCCCATTTCCCTGGGAATGACTCAGGTGCCAGCTCCTGTCAGCATCCTTAGTGTCGCCCACATCCTGTCAGAGGCAGCGCAATTTGTATTGCTTACAGCCGATGGGGGCCTCAAGGAGTGCTCTCGCCGTTGTCACTGAAATATTGTCACATTTGACAAGTGCTGACAAGCTTATCATAATTTTTATGCGCCCGCACATGTGGGGCTTCGACGCTAGACTTTAACTGCTCATAAATGTTGCATAATTTTATTATTAAACATTTACAGATCAGTTTGAGAAGAAAATGACACTCTTCTATACCTTTGCACCTATCCTAAGAATTAACTATTATTTTTAAGCCATTTTAAATCCATTTAATAAATAATAATAGGTACAGTTCTTAGCCCTAACCAATAGCATTCTAAAATACTAAACCGATCTATTATTTATTAAATAAACTACTATTTAGAGCAAAATAACTTAAAGCTAAATTATTGTTGCATACGCTAGGGGTTGATATAACATTATATTACTTGGCAAACGGAAACTGAGCTCTACTATTATTGAATAAACCTCTAAAATTGTTTAGGAAATAATGCTTTTTTCCGGACTAGTGAGTAATATACTACAACGTAATTAAAACCAATGTAAACAAGCCTTCTATCAATTTTGATTATATCATACAATGCAACATTTCATTTTATTAAATTTCCTGTGTTGATTTACAGATGATTCCGTGGACGTTACGTCGGAGCCAGATGATCAGGACGTCTCTGTGGCAGCTGCTTCCCACAATCCCAACAAGGGGCAGCTGGAGGTGCAGCTGGGAGGAGCCGTAACACTGCAATGTCCGCAAGGTAAATGAATCCGGCATATAGATCAAAGCACTTGCAAATAAATGAATGAACTCTGAAAGCGCCTGGGCCAGGCCTGTCTAATTACATTTTACATTTTGTTCAATTAATTGGAGTGGCGTGGGAAGTAGGTCTATTCATTAATTAGCACAATTGAAAATTAATTATGCGTGCAATTTACTTTTGCTCACTTTTAGGCCAGGCTCAAAATAAATGGGGTAGCATAGGGGCCAAGAGGCCACCGAAGAGCTTTGACAAATGAAAGTGGCTGCGTTTTTGTTGTTTACGACTCGGAACGCATCAATTAAAGAAATTAGTACTTGTGTATGCCAGCCAAAGTCAATTAATTAAATTAGAAATGGCGCCCAGTTGATTTATGCCAATGACTTTAATGTCTTCGCATCTCGCTCTCTTTGACTTTCACTTCATTTTCCATTTCCATTTTCGTTTTCGTTTCTCTTTGTAGTCCATGCCTATTTCTATTTTCATATCTATTTCATTTCAGGCTCTTTGGGCTGTTGGTCACACTTGGATCCAGTTTCGGCCAGACTGCGTGGCCTTGGCTATGGCAGCTCCCAGCCAACGGGACAATTCTCGCTCAAGGACGTCATGTATCAGGATGCGGGCACCTACAAGTGCGTGGGCCAATCGCTGGCCAACAAGAAGAAGCTGGAAGTGCTTCAGAGTGTCGTCGTGTCAGTCAAGGGTAAGTCAAAGTTCGGAGAACTCGAGAGTTCTTGTATGACAATTTGACAGAGTCAAATTATTGATGATATCTGTGTAACAAGTATGAGAGCTAAACTGTATATTGATGGATATTTTACGGCGTATAGAGTTTACTATCGAATGTGCTTTTTATAAGGTATATTTATTCACGATAAATCTGAATAGAAAGTATGGGAATTAAACTATGTATGGAAGGATATTACATTTTAAATGTATGGTTATGGATTATGGATTAATAGAAATAATTACTAATTATTATAAAGCTCTACAGCCTAAAGAGATCGCTATTAAAAGTGTTGCCAAATGCCTTAAGTTTTTAGCTACACTTCGCATTAAATTAGGCAAAATGTAAGCAAATGTCGTCTGTATATAATTTGCAGCTAGTGTAAGACATAGTTGGTCTTAGAAATGTTCCTGTTGTTATTTCAGCATCGGGTATTTGGCACTGTTGGTGTAGCCTACTTTTCGGGTTTTTGGCAGGTGACAGAAGCAAGTTAAAAACATTAAAAACTTTGACAGCAGTTTTCAGCACATTGCAAAAACAAATGAAAAACTTTTACATCTCAGCTTAGCTTTGTGTACAATTTTTTCTCAGTTTCAGCTTCAGCTTTTGCTCTTGCTCTTGCTGTTGGCTGAACGTTGGCTGTCAAAACTTCGACATTTTACTTTGCATTTGATTTTCCAAAGTTGCCAAAAGACTTTACTCTACACCCCCGCTCTGTACCTCCCTCTGTCCCTGACTCTGTCTCAGTCTCTAGCGCTCTATCTTGTCGCAGTGACACTTGTCAAATCTTTTGCCTGGGCGTGTGGAAAAGCGAACGCATGATTGATGACTCGGCAAAGCCAATTCCAATCAGCTCAAGAAAAATTACGTATACGCCATGTAGAAAATGTATAAAATGTTCAAGCTGTAGCTGGCAATGACGACATTCGGCAAACGCTCAAGCAAAAATAATAAGAAAATCATGCGACCGGAAATTAGAGAAAGTACGCCAAAGCTTTGATTTCATATTGTCACTTTCAACTCCCATACCCTCTGCCTCTCTGGCCGAGTATTAAGCTGTCTTCCTGCGAAATCTGAGTGGGCACTGAGACAATAAAACTTGGCAAGTGCTGCTCTTGGTGGGTTAAGCGGTTGCTAGCTGCCAACACCAGCAGCCACTCTGTCCGTCCAGCTGTTCGGTCGAGCTAGTCGAGCTTAGAACCCTTGAGTGCAATACAAACATGTCAGCTCACAGTTGCTGCCAGTTGCTCCCAGTTGCTGCCAGTTGCTCCCAGACTACGGCCAAAGCAATCAAACAAAGGTCTTTCAAGTGCTGGGAGTGTGCAACATATGGACGGACAGACACACTCTTATAACGCTCCTCTCACAGACACGCCCACATGCAATTTCAAGGTAAGACATTTTGTCATTAAAACTGCGAAATTGAGTGCTGTATAAACAAAATACACAGCAGGGACACGACCAAGCGGAGCTGAGGCGTTGCTGCTAACGCTTAACGCAAATAAACAAGCAGAATGGACCAAGCCGATCAGTCGGAGGCGCCCGACTGCATAATACCCCATACGCTTCATTTAAAATATAACTAAGCAAAGGCTGCAATATTGTTTCTTAAATAAATAAATAAATATATCAGCTAAAACAATTAAATTCAAATCATAAAACTCCACATATACTTATTTCCCTGCTGACTAAATGCTCGCTGGCCCAACTCTCACTACCTAACTCTTGCTGGCCCAACTCTTGTTGACCTAACTCTTGTTGGTCTTACTCTAGTGAGCTGTGGGTTGATAGCAAGTTATTCATTTCAGGAAGGAAAAATTACTTGATACATACACTCTTCCAAAGTTATTTACCCTCTTTTTACCATTTTCATGGGTACAGGGTATAACAAGCGTCGGCAGAGGCAGCAGCAGGGTTGCCACCCCACGTGAAAATAGTCATATTTATCAAGTGAAGCCAGAAAGGATTGCCTGACAGCCCGAGCCAGAAGTCAAAGAAGACAACGTACGGGAGTTAGAGCAAGTGGGGGGAAAAGCGAGCAAACAAGCTACGTAAAACCTGTAAACGCATTTCCCACACACACACACACACATACACACTTGTTCACTCACACTCATGCACTTACAACAGACTCACAATAGATTAAATTTACAACTGATAGCAGCAGAAACTGAGCAGACAACTCAGAAATTGTATGGGATCAAACCCGCTAGGGAAAATGGCTTCACTGCAAGTCCATTCTCGTATTTGTGTTTGCTTCTAAAATTAAACAAAATTCAAAGAAAAGACTAACGAAAAAAGGCGAAAAAGCAGAAGGCGGAAAACAGAAAACAGAAAACAAGAAAATCAACTGCAAACTGTGCGGCATCAAAGACGAGCAACTTTCTCTCAGTCTACAAAGTTTCCGGTTCTCTTTCATAATGTACTACCATTGCATGAAGGCAGCAAGAAGCTCCATAGCACTTGCTACAAGTAGCAGAAAGCAGACTGAGAAAAAATATGCATATAGTAGTTGAAGAATGTATAAATTTACTCAAGTGATAAGCAGTAAATTAACACAATAGTTAACTAAGCAAATTTAAGGTGCATCTCTTATATTTATAGGTGTAAGTTAGGAAAGGACATTATTTAATTACATTTTGTAATATTTTCAGTGTAACTAATTGACAAAATGTAATACATTTGTTTTCTAGTTTTATTTCAAAGAAAGGTCTATGAGTTTATGGATCTAGCCAACTTGCAGTTAGTTTATAGAAATAGATATTCATTTATAATAAATATTGCTATGAGATATTGTAAATAATTTCATTCTTTAAAAATTCATCAAATGAAGTTCTTCATAGCGTCTCCATTAATAATATTTCTATATAATTTTTCATTTTACCTTTCAACAATTCATCAAATGAGAGCGTGAATCATCCCTCTGGCAGTATAACCAAAAATAATATATATACTTTATTAAAATGCACTTTAGGGCTAATAAAAAATTCCCTCTGCCAACTCAGTCGCTGCACAAAATAAAGAAATAAGTGGAAAGCCAAGTTTCCAACGTTGTTTAAATTACTTAAAATAAAATGTAAACAAAACACTAACAGAATGGCGACCAAATGGGAGTTGCGCACAAATATATACAACTAAAAAAGTACCAAATAAAAAGTAGTGGAAAAAGCAGTGGAAAAGTCTACTCAGCAAACCGGTTAACATATGCAGACTTAGCCCCGTGCCACATATTGTCAACAGTAAAACGCCTTCGCATAAAGTTAATGACAAAGCAAAGAAATAGCTGAACAGCAGACCAACTGATCGACAAGCCGATGCCCTATAAATTATAAATTAATTCTTATAGAATATACAGCAAAATCTACAAAAATATTGTACATAAAGATGTTCGAAATTGGTGCAAGTAGAGCAGGCTCGCTGCGGCAGCTAGTTACAGGGTATGTGGGCAAAGCCAAAGCGAAGTCGCAGCAAAATTGTGAGAGAAAATTGTTATTTAATTTGTGTGAGTGCTGAACATTTTTGCAGCTGCTGTTGCTCAAGTTTTTGCTCAACAAACTTTTTGGCCCACACACACACAGACACACACACACAGAGAAACTTTAACATAAGCATAAATTTAGTCTGCAAATATGCGTGAGTATGTGTGTGTAAGTAAATGCACTTGTGCCGCGAAGACTTTCTTCAAAATTCATATGCACATTTATATTATTCTTGCTTTCCGCTCTCACTTAACCCCTCTTTGACCCTCTTCTCTAGAGCCAACTCTCTCAAGCCGCTACATATATTCAAGTAGTTTCTGTATTTGTTGCATAATTTGGGGCGCTTATAGTACATGGCGCTGACTTAATTTTCTTTTTATGCAACAGTAAAAAAGAAAAATAGAAAAAACTTCCGCTTGTGATTTTTTTGTTTTTTTTTTTTGCTTTGTTCTGCAGTTTTTTTCGGGCTACTAATTAAGCGCCTCAGGATATCAGCTACTGTACGTAATCATTGAGCTGGCAATTCATTTTGACTTTTTTTGCTGCTGCTTGTTTTCTGCAATTTGTAATTAAGTGCTGCCTACTTTCGGGCTTTGGCTGATTGTCATCTAAGCAGGTAATCAGCCGCATCGTTTTCCCTCGTTTTTTTTTCATCTCTGCTCTTTGTTTGCCAGAGTTTTCCGACTTGTTAGCTTTGCAATTTGACTTTTAATAAGCTATAACTTTGAAGCGCCCTTACCAGCTGCCAAAGCAACTCATCTGAGTTTTATGATTATGCTGACAAAAGTACAACCTTTCCAAGTGCAGCAGTAGGAGCAGAAGTTTGAGCCATACCACTAGTTGACTTCCCCTTTATTTGCAGTTCATTAATGTGCTCATCACACAAGTATTCACTGTTGCTATGGGAATAAATTAGTATGGTTTTGGCATAGACGGATTTCGCTTTTCATATATTGTTTCCTTGTGATGGTAATTTAATCTATTAGACTGCACTTGATGTTTTTTTGGCATACAATATTGCCTTGGCAATTGCTGTATAAAATTTTACAGCTTTTAATTATTTATTTATAATTTTCGTTTATAATTGAAAATTTATTATGAGTTGGCAAATATAATATATATTTCTACACGGTAAATCAATTTTACCCATGTTTTTATAGAGTCAATTTAATGATTTTATTGACATTATTTTATTTCCTTCAGCTATTTTTAACAAGCTCTTTAGTTGCTTTAGCGCAAGTTGCATTCAATTTAATTTAATAACTATATTTATTATTATTTGAGCGAATATTTATTTTTATATTTGTTATTTTTTTATGTATTTATACACAATGCCTGGGCAACTAAGCAATATTAAAACTGTCAGCCATCCATGCTGTCCTAACGATTTTTGCGGAATTTTTATTACCAAGCAGCGCAAATGCTCGAGTGTGCTTGTGCAATATAAACCACCGCACCACCAACACTAGAGCCACTGTAAATACGTATGTATATACATACATACATACTATCAATGTCTTGCCAATAGTAGAAGCTGTGCCCCGACCCTCTTGCTAGCTCTTTGCTACTTCTTGGCTGATTTCTAATAATATTCCGTGCTTAATTTGAAGAGCAGCAGCAGCAGCTCAAATATGCGTACATATAAGCATAAATATTGCTTTATGCACACACATATTTATATGTGTGTGTATGTATATCCGCCCGCCTGCCACGCCCCTGCATTTGTAGTGGAGTGGGCGTTGTTTTATGCATGCTAATTTGTTATGTGCATGTTCCTTTTGCCGCATGCCTTTTGATCAGCGTACATATGAGGCTGAACAGCAATTTTCCTTCCTCCTGCCCCTGCCTGTTTTTCCTCCATTTTGCACTCGTAAATATTTTCATTGCCATCTCTCTTTCTCTTCCTATCTCTCTTTCTCTCTCGGCTTTTTTCATTTTCCATGCGTAATTTTTCATCTTGGCAAAAAAATGTTTGCTGTGGAATTTAACGCGTTTGCTGGCAAATATTGCTTTGTTTCTACTCATTAGGCCAAGCTCGGCTGGGCTCTGGCTAAGAGAGCAAGACCTCATGTGTGTGTATGTGTGTGTGTGTGCGTGTATGCGTATGTGTGTGTATATTTGACGTTTTTCATTTGTGCTTCATTTAAATGGCAATTTATGAGTTCTGGTTCGGGGCTTTTCAATTTTTTTCACAGCAGCTGCGCCAAATTGCATGTTAAATGTTTACAGCGCTTACCCTTCCCTTTGCCAGCGCTTCACCCCTCTTTCTAGCCCACAATGTCACGATCTTGAGCATCAGATAAACGCTTTCTAAATGTATTTTTTTTATATTTTTGTTCTTGTGAGGGTTGATGAGACACAAATGTACGAAATGAAAATTAAACTCAATAAGTCGCGGCTGCAACTTCAAAGCGTTTTCATCAAAGTCCCCAAGAATAAATTGCATAACGTAACCAGACGAACCCTGGGGAATTTACAATAAATTCCAGATAGTTCTATAGATTGCAGGCATTGCTAAATTATACGCAATATTTGAACAGATATGAATTCTATTTCGACTCGTTTTATACGCAATATTTAAATATAGAATGCAAATAAGTATTATTCTAATCAATAAAAACCAAGTAAATATATATATATATATATATAAATAAAACAAATAATTCTAAAATATTTATTAAAAATGGAATATCGGTCGATTATATTTGAAACATATTCTCTTTATCTATATATTTATTCTGAACACCGCGATCGATTAATAAACACAGAAGCTATAGAAGAAATATATTGAAAAACTTTAATGGAATCTTCAGTTAGGGCCATATGTAAACGCCTTTCATTCAAGTCACTTTCATTATGGAATCCTCTATCTGTATCTGCTTTGCAGCTGAAACTTTTGCCAATTTCCGCTGCACTTCTTTACACATGATATTTATGTTGCATTTTTTGTTTGTTCTTCTTCTTTGCTCTTTTTTCTATAAATTAGAAACATAGAAAAATGCTGTTGGAATAATTTTTTCTCTTATCAGTATACGCTTTTCAGTGGAAAGTTTTTACTGTTGTTTTTTTTTTTTGTGTTGTTCTTTGCCACTTGTCGTTTATTTGTAGTATTTGCCGTTCCTTCGCTATTTATGTGTGTGTGTGAGTGTGGGGAGTGTGTGTGTGTTGCATGTGTGTGTTGTCTTTTGCACAAATGCAGTCAAGCATTAATTTTTACGCTTCAATTTTCATACAAAACACTGACGACAGAGGGACAGACACAGAAATAGTGATAGTGATAGAGGGAAAGTAGATGCAGCAAGAGCTGAATGCAGACAAGGACGAGGCTACACTCAGAGAAAAGCAACCAGATTAATTCTAAATGTTATTAAATTATATAAAACTTGGTTAAAGTCATGTAATTCTGGATTAAATTACATAAATCAAAAAAGTTCTAAATAACACGATTAATTCTAAATTAAATCAAGTACAAATGGCTTAATTTTTTCTCTGAGTGTAGTAGAAAAGGTCCAAGTTGACTAAATTATAATATTCCATATGTGACGCGGATGTGTGTGTGCGATGTCTGTGTGTGTGTGTGTGTGTGTGTGTGTGTGTGTGTGTGTGTGTGTGTGTGTGTGTGTGTGTTATAAACGTCTCCAGTCGTTAGTTAAAATATGAACTCAAAACTTGTCAACAGAACAGGCAAATGGCTGCCCCAAAAAATGTTGCCTGTGAAAAGTTTTCAGACAGTTTCAGAAATCATTTTGGCCAAGCAGCAGCAGAGAGAGATGGCAAGCAAAAGCAATGGAGAGAGAGAGAGAGAGAGAGAGAGATCCGTAGTCTCTCTCTGGTTGTGGGTGTCTGTCTGCAACTGCAGCGGAAATGAGTTGAAAAAGTTGTGCAAATAGACGCCATGCGAAGTCGTATTGTCGCCCCCCGCTTCCTCCGCCCCGCATACAGTCTCCCACAACAGTCTGTCTGACCGGATATAAGCAGTAAAACAAGCTGACAGCTCAGCGTCTGTCACTGGCTCGCAGCATTTTCAGTGCGTAAACAAATCAAAACTAATTCCCGAAGTACTTTGGACTTGCCACCCCAGAAACAGAGGAGGTAGCATTCCCCATAAATTCCGTATACCCCGTAATTCAGCGAAAATTGGCACTCAAGCATGCAAATTTTTAGCACGCTGAGACGTCGCTGTGCGAGCTTTAAGCCAGCTGTAAATTAAGCCATGGAACCCTTACGGTATTCCACGAATTGCGCCCTGCGGCAGCCACATGCATTGGTTGCGCCAACTAATAAGCAACAACTACAACAACTACAACACCAACAACACCAACAACAACTACAACAATTACAACAATAACAATCAAGTCTGCTCTATAATGCAGCCACCCTGCCAGAATGGACTCAAGTGGATTACGTGCAATTGCCAAAGCTTTTTTCCGGGGCCTCGGCGGGTGGCCCGAGCTTCAGGGGGGAGCGCATTGATAATGCAATTTGTCGCTTCACAACACTGACGATGGCCCTGAATAAGTGGAGGGGATTAATATGCGCTGCATGGGATGCTCAAAATATTGCTTATAATTTATCAAGCCAGCAAATTAGGATAAACGCAAAGAGAGACTGATGTATATGCAGGAATTAGATACATATATTTCTCTATCAAAAGGCTGCAGTCAAAGGCAGCTGCCGAAATTATTCAACAAGGCAGGAGATTAGGGTAAAAATACTTACAAAAAGACTACAGCCGGATGCAACTAAAGTTACTATAGAAGACTCTGATGCTTGCCAACGATTGAAAGCATAGTATTAAAAGTTTGAATAAAATAAAAATCAAAACAAAATCCATCAAATTAAATGCGTCCAATTAAAATTTAATCTCAAAAATCCATTTAATTTTTATATTTCATTTGTCCAGATAACCTATTATCTTTTATTATTGTTGTTTATTTGCTTTTAATTTAATTAAATTAATTTTATTTGATTTGAATTTAGTGTTATTTTGATTTAATATTTTTATATTTACATTTATTTTGCAACTTAATTGCTCTTGTTTGGCTGGGCTTAGTCTTAAATATTGCATAAATATAACAAATTGAAATCATAAATATACAAATCACCTAAATCCACTTAACAATGAAATACGCCCAATTAAAATTCCAACCAAAATATTTCAAGCCCCATGAATAGATTAAGAAAATCTACAGTCGAATGCCAAAGATATCATGTACATTAAGAATGTGAACAAAATAAAATCATAAATGGACAAAAAACGCTGGACAAATCATAAACGTTTATCAATTGAATGCGGCCAATTAAAATGCCAAAGACCATGTAAAGACCGCTGCATGGTCATAAATAGATTAAGAAAATTTCCATAATTTTGGAAAATGGAAAACGTTCGGCAACGGCTGACCCATAATCGTTAGAACAAAACCCGTTTAATAAGCTGCTCACGCGTAAAATGTGCAAAATTTTCAGCTGCGCCTAAGGATATGCAATAAAATGCGAATGCATTTTTTAATTGCATTGTGCTGCAGTTGAGTGGTTGCTGTTGTTCCTATTGCTGTTGCTGTTGGTGTTGCTGTTGTTGCCGTTGTTCTGACAGTAACATCGGCCCAGTGCAGATAATGCATTAAAGTGGTTGTCGTTTGGTGCGCAGAGCGTAAAGTAATTAAACGTCGCCGCCGCAAAGCTAATAAAAATGTCAAATGTCAGACTATAAAGCATAGGCCTGACGCACACAGACGCCTGTATACATTTGTGTGTGTGTGTTCCACCCATACTTTATGAGGTGCCACATAGTGCATTTTAGTGGGCGTCGCCACGCCCACATTGAACAGTTGTGGCGCCAGTGAGAGCGCATTGAACCCTGACACGAGCCCCATGCTGCGGTCAGTTGATGGCTCGTTGACTGGAAAGCAAACTCTTTAGCTCTTTATGGCACTTACCAACACTACACTGCGTGTTTAGAGCATCATAAAACTCTAAAAACAAATATTAAATTTAAGTTTGGTATTAAACATTAAGCTGCAATGATATAGACTCGGAAATTGCAGATATTCAGCAGTTGAAGGGCAGGCATAAAGCGTATTCAAAGCATAAATCGGCAAAGTTTACTCACATTTCTATGTATGAGTGAGTAGTCTATGTGTGTAGGCATCTGCAAATATGTATGTACATATATCTAACCCAAATCTTGAAAATTTACAAAGCGCACTTCTATAGCAGCCACTGATGAATGCCCCCAAGTGCAACTGTTCCCATTTGGCGTTGTCAACACAAATTAAGTCAACATGGCAGCAGCATATTTAACTATGCTCTTTCACTTTCAATATCAAATGAGTGGTTGTGCCAAGTTTTTGCCTGGCAGCGAGCAGTCAAGATTGCAACTTGTCGATAGCACAAAGATGCTCGTGCCTAGAGCTGAGCGCGTGACACGCTGCAAACGATATGCAAAAAAAAAAGAAAAAGACTGCAATATTGTTTCGTTAATAACTTCTTTGTTTATTTAGCGATACGCTTGGCAAGATAGATAAATAAATGAGAAGAGAGTATATTATTAACATCTTTCTATGTCCAATATCACACTACAAGAGGCGTTACACCCAACATTTGAAATAAACTGGATCTGCATATTGTATATATCTGTCTACATTCCAAAATTTACTGCTCTAGCTCATAGAGTTTCCGAGATCTTTTTAATACAGACAGGCAGTTAGACATAGCCAAAACGACTCAGCTCCTCATTCTGATCCTGAATATTCATAAATACTTTATCTGATCTACCACGCCTCCTGCTGCCCGTTTCTGTTTTTGCGCATTTTATGAGTACTGAGTATGAATAAACATATATAATTTTGCAAATAATATACAAAACTATAAACATATTTTAGGCATAGTTGTCAGACAGTTTCCACTTGAATTAAATTAATTATTTTCTAAATACGCTTACTTTAAATATAGTATATATAGTTAAAGACATTATATATAATATTATTCACACGTTTTAACTATAATTCTCCGACTGTTGGCACCTAAATTAAGTCATTTATTTTGTTTATAGTCTAACTGAAATTTGTGCCAAATTTGTCACGCAAGCATATCAACAATTTGTACTTGCCTTGGTTTACCTTGCCATGCCACAAAGTTTACAGAATGCAAGTTTGCATGCAGCGACAACCCTAAACCCCAGCCTCAAACGACTCCAACAACTCCAACGACTCCTACAACAATTCGAGTATTCGAGCAAATTGCACAAGTTGCCAAAAATCGTTTCACATGTGCCACTTAAAGTTTAGTTTTGCCTCTGTGTGTGTAGTTTACAAGTTGCAACTTTGTACCTAGCTGCCACTTGAAAATTTAATAAATGTTTTTACATTTTTACACAGCAGTTTTTTGCTCCCAACCACACACGAAACTAAGATATTAAAACTTTTAAATGAGCAGTTTTTGTGTAGAATTTAATGCTTCACAATTGAGACACAAATTAAGTTCTGTTTTAGCACAACTTTTATGTTGAAGAAAGTCAAAAGAAATAAGTTATGCACTGAATGGAAAGCAATTATAAGTAACAGAAAAATAACAGTAACTTCGGAGCAGTTAAGGAAGGCTACAGTCGGACGCTACGGACAGTTGCATAGTGGTTAGTTTATAGAAAATCTAAAACAAACTTTATTTGCCTTCCCAAATGGGATATTTATCGACTGAACTCGTCGTCCTGATCAAAATTATATATTTACCACGACTCCTTCTAACTCTTGCAGAGATTTCCTATTTTCACTAACTGAACTTTTTTAAAGTACCGGGTCTTAATACAACTTAAATATAATACTTTGAGCAGCGATAAGCATTTGGCTGGCGCTCTATGCATTATAAATAATGCTCGTCTCTGCAGATATATGCCAGGCTTATGATGTTTTTAAACTAAACAGAAAGCTGAAACAATTCCAGGAGCCGCTGCTTACTTTCAGTTGCCCTGGGGCATCGGAACGGACACATAAAAGTGCAAACTGACAAGAAATAGAGGCCTGCAAATGTATAGCAGTAGTAGACACAGAGTGAAATGAAACAAAGCAAAACAACACATAACAAAACACAACAAAGCAGAACAGAACAAAACACAACAAACAATTACAGGTGAGGCAAGTGGATAACATGCCCCAAGGGTCATGTGAAACACCAACTGGCTAAATGTTTTTAGCAGTTATGAAAAGCTTCAGTGAAAGCCACAAACATTTGGCCAGCGAACGAGAGAGATGGAGGAGGGAGGCGAGAGATGCAGAGATATACAAGCAGCTATTACAATCATAATATTCAATTATGCAGTAGCTAAAAACACTTGAATAATTAATAAACATTGTGTGCACTTAGCGAAAACACCCAACACTTGCTGCAAATTGAAATTACGTGCCAAAGTTATTGATGTTTAAGCCACATTTTCATTTTGCTGTTCATTCTCTTTTATTGGCAATATGTTTTGTCTCGTTCCCAGTCTTAGCTGGCCCTGCTGTTGGCCAAAATTTTAATTGAATTTATCGCGCTCTGTTTGTCATTGGCGTTGAATTATAGATTACAGTGTTGACAAGCAGAGCCAAGAGCGTCGCAGATTTATATCTGCGACTTGTAGCAAGTTTTGCCACCTTTTCTCGCCAGCTGCTTAAAAATTAATGAGCCAACGCCGAAAGAGGTCGCCACTTGGCTTAGAAATTCTGATACGGTTTACTTAGCTGAGCAAACTTTTGGCTAATCCAAACACGTATTTTGTTAACGATCTGTGGCGAGCACTCATTATGTAGGGCATAATTTTCATCAGATTCCAATTTCCATGTCTTTTATCTAGCTTTTCCACCTGCTGACTGATTCATTCCACCTGTAAAACTTTAATATCCAAAAAAGAGCTAATATGCAATAATCACAACTCAGATATTAATGCTTTAATTAAGACGCATTTTAAGAGTCCATCAGCTGATTGACTTTCCCACACATGCACAATACTACTGTAGACTGCAGGAAAACGTCATTCAATCCGCTAAAGCACGGAAAATTGGAAAAATCACAATTCTCCCGCATAGCGCACAATAATCAGAGGGGGAAAACAATAACAGGGCAAAAAGTTATGCAACAAGACGGGAAAAATGCCTCAATAACAAGCCAACAAAATGGCATGCAGAAACTGACGAAGTGCGAAGCAACAACAGAAAGAGAGAGCGAGAGAGAGATAGAGAGAGAGG
>JAWNNJ010001568.1:0-21621 GCA_035045125.1 Hypselothyrea guttata
TTACATATATCTGCAAATTAAATTTGATGCTGATATTCTCTATTTTAGCGAAGAATAAACTTAGAATTTTAATTTTTTAAATACCCGGTTGCAGCCCTGTTTACATAACCGCAAGCCCAGTATACCCTTCAGAGCCTTATGCGTAGTATCAGAAGAAACTGTCAAGCCATGAGACAGCTGACATTCATTATGTTTACTTGCGGCTGCCTGGCTGGCTGAGCTCAGGTCCTGGCCAACGGGGCGTATGAGCAACGTATGACGTAACGGTTTCCTGCAGGATACGAAATTAACGCCACAGCTGCCAGATTGGAGTGTGAGCAGATTGGGCCGGGCATTTTGTCTTGTGCATTTTTTAATTCTTTTGTTTTGCATTTGGCGTAATTAAGAAAACAGCTTGATGAAGACACGCCACGAGCTAAAGGAGCAACAGCAGGAGTTGCAAATTTTCCATGGCGTCAAATTATGCACAAGTGCAATTATGCACTTTGCATACTTTGATGTCGTTAAGGCGTACGCGTCTTGTTTTTTTTTACAGTTTCTTCGGGCAATTGCAAGGTAAACAACGCAAGAATTTGAAATCTCACTGGGAATTTGCACTTACCAAATGTGACGCCATTCGTTTGCTTGTCCTTGTCCTTATCCTTATCCGGTTTTTCGCCGCCGAGCGGCTCCAGCTCGATGCCATCTGTGGTGGCCACTTTGTAGTCCCGTTTCGACATGTTGCCACAGCAGAAGCCACAACATAACATCTGACCGAATTTATAGGCTTGTGGCTTAAGCGGCGCCGTTTTGAATGCTTTCCTCTGGGATCTCACACGGTTGAAAGGGGGAAGGTTCTAAGCTTGAGTCACGGCTAAGGGACTCCCAGTGTTACTCCAGATACAGATATGTGTATTCAATAGAATAAAATGACGTTGTAAAGGACGATTTCTGAATGTATAAGAAGACTACAGGTCGGTGAGAAGAATCCTTGATTGTTCTTTGGGTGTTTAGGTATAAATTGGTCCAGTTACTAATATGTTCTGTTATGCTAATCGTAGAAACTGCAAGCAGAAAGAAAAGAGGAATTGTGCAATGTTCAATCATATAAAATATAATAAAACTGCAAAATTTCATTCGCCATTTGTTACTTAAGTTTTAAATACAATATGTTATCGATGAAATCATACAATTTAAATAAGTTATAGACTTTAGAAGAAGTCTGTATTATTATTAGTTCGCATTTATTCGATAGTGATTTTTTATGCAGTTTTCTGTTCATTTCCGTTTTGAGACTTCATTGGAAATTTTATCGCATTTCGACACTTGAGTTATTTCATGCAGTTTTTCTTTTGTTGGCATCGTATGTTTCACAATTCCTATGTATTAAATTCCATATTTATATTAACTGTATAAAATTACATAAAATTGATAAGTTGCACAACTTTATAACTGCAGCAATTGCGATATGTTCCTATTGATAGCTAATTTTTTTATATGCAACTCAGTATTTACAAAAAGTTGGAGTAGGGCAACAAAAAAAGTATGACAAAAGCCGCGCAGCTCTGTGTTTCATGAAGTCTTAAAAGTTAAAAAAAAAACCCTCCCTATTGCTTGTCGCGTACACTCGACTGTAGTACTCCTGCGTGCATTTGTTACTTGGTCCAGAGACGAAGAAGTCTTTCAGCCCGGCACAAAGAGTCTGTGGCCGCTGCTGTCGTCACTTTTCGCCGGAGACCGCATTGTTTGCAAGGCAAAACAAAACGAACTTTAAAAAGAGCACTCTCTGTACACTCAACTCGAACTGTTGGCCCCCTGATGCCGTAGTCTTAGTTGTGCCCCACACACACTCACACACACACACACCCTCACTTCAGAGTGCTTTGTGTGTGGCAACATGAAGCAGAGAAAGGAGCAACTAGCGTCACCAAAGAAATGACAATGCCAGTGCATTCGATAGCCTTGGGGGCAACACAAATGCAAATGCAAAAAATATAAAAAAAAACTGCAACAAAATGATGGAGAGCAGGAGAAGTGCTGGCTGCAGAGTCGACAATAATTGCAAGCGAAATTCACAAAGCGCTCAACGGGGCGTATACGTAATGCAAAAGTGCCAAGAAAATGCAATATCGAAGAGGTGCGCCAACAGTTCAATGCACGCCCAGTTAAATGGAGCACAGCAAAGCCCAACCCCCTTGCCATACACCCCCTTTCCCCCTGGTATAGCCATAGTCGAAATATAAGTTGGAGTTGGAGTTGGAGTTAGAGTCGTAGACGTAGCACTCGATACAAAAGTCGGGGCGAGGCAATTGTTTCTGCTGTTTGTTCAAATCCAACGTAATGTAGCACTTGGCATAGGGCAGCCCCATCACCATAAAGCAAAGGGAAATACGTATACAAAAACCCAAATGGATGCGGAGCGCAACGAGTTTGACTCAAAACTTCAAAAAGTCGAGTTCTACACACACTACACACCGTATAATAAAATGTTGAATCCAAAACCTAAAGCTACAAATGCTGAACCATAATAAAACTAATTATGAAATTAATTTGAATCAGTAGTTCCAATTTTTCTTTTTTGAAATTTTGTAATGTTCTTAAAACATATAAACATATATGTATATATGATTTACATAATCTGAATTTTAAAATGTTTGTAATTTCTTAACATTTTATGTGACTAGTGCTGTAAATTATAAGTATTTGTGCTTGTAGCACTAGAAAAAATTTTATGTAATAAATAAATGAATAAAAGGTAAAGTAAATTTTAAAGTAAATTTTTAATATCCAATACAATTAATTTTATACCCTGACATACAACTTCCACTTTTTAAGCTAGTGTTTATTTACTTTCAATCATAGCTTTAAATCAGGTGTAATCCGAACAAGTTAAAAAAAATTTGAACTACATAATAGGCATTAATAAAATAGTTGAACCCAATTACAGTTTGAACCACACACTTTGGTTAAGTATATTAAATTCTATATTTACTTTCTGTTAATTGCAATTACAGCCTGAAGGGCTCATCTTCTCTAGATTATATTATTGTATTCTATAATTTAATTGTTTGATACAATGAATTAAATAAAATAATAAAATAAATACATTAGATAACCCGTTTTGTTTTGATGGGGTTCCCAACATCCCAATGCTCGAATTTGAAATCTAACATTATTTTATGACATATTTTATAAGAAATTTTAGAGCTCTTTAAACCCAACTAGAATTTAATAATAATTTAACTTTTAATTTATTTCTTCATTTAATGCAATTTATAGAATACCTACTACATATGTAGGTGTAATACAATACAACACTTTCTGTAGTATAATTCGAACCAATACTTTGGAACTCCGACAAAATTTCCTGACAAAATACTTATTCTTGTATTTATTTACTTTCAATTAACACTACATAAGCCGCAATACAAGTACATATCTTTTGGCTTAATCCAGAGCTTAATTGACACCCTAGCATCATGGCTTAAAAAATGGTTATGCCCACTTCAAAAGATCGTTCAATGCGAACGGTTAGCACAAGTTTGTTTTGGCCTGGCCATAAAGTGGCCAGAATTAATGGCAAAATGGCGTCAGCATGTTTTGTTTTCACTTTGTATTTTTTGCCGCTTCGCCATTTGTGTTGTTTTTTGTTTTTATTTTGGTTTTTTTGCTTGTTGCGCTCATTGCAAACGTACACAAAAAAATTGTTTTGTGGCATTGAAGGACAGCCGGGCCCAGGACCAGTCTCAAAGGACAATGCAACCAAAAATAGCCAACGTTGCATATGTGTGTGTGTGTGTGTGTGTGTGTGTGTATTCTGTATGCGACACGTGCGCAAATTGTGCCCCAAAGTGTCATTTGTTATGTTACTTCCGGTCTACCGCGACAGCACCAAAAACACGGCAAAAACAAACAAGTGAGTAGACTGCAGTCGAGTTAACTGGGCTGATGGGCCGAGCTTGATATAAATATAAGATGTATATATAAGCTTAAATGTTGACAAGCCTTTAAAATACCTAAATCATTTTCCATAGTGATAATGATAATGATATAATGATAATGATATAATGAACTGATTGTATGATTGTATTATATGATTGTATTATATGAACTAGATTTAAAGATGTATAAAAGTAGTAGTTTTTGAGCTTTAAAATGGTTTTTAAATTGTGTAAAAAAACCAAATTGTTCATTTAGTACAAACGCAGAGTTTATGCGATGCGAAGTTCATGAATATATATATTTCATGAAATGCTGTCGAAAGTGAAGATGAACCGAACCAAGGCTTAACAAAGTCGATGAACTGAGTTCAAACCAAACTTCTCTGCTTAGTGTGTGTGGGTGTGAGTTATGCTCTGTTGCTCTTTGAAGAAGAGAGACCAAAAGAGAGAGTGAGGAAGCGAGAGAGAGAAAGAGAGAGGGAGAGAGAAAGAGACAGAGAGAAAGAGACAGAAAGATGTATGCATATTTTGGTTGGTTTGTACTAGCCTTGTCGCTGCAACTGGTTCTTCAGCTGCTCTCAGAGGAAGTTCGCTAAGTAAAGCTATAATTGAGCCGATCAGATGGCTATATAAGCGAATTGGCAATGACGCTACAGTTAGTTCTTCGATATACGGCGTACACTCGCAGCGCGAGCTGTGTGGGATGAGCACCACTCTATGTATTCGACAACGATAGTTAAGTAGTTAACTAATAGTCCACTTTTATAACCACAAATGTACCTTATCATCCAAATGACCAATCACTTCTTTCAAATGACGAACCGGTTCATACCGGTACAAAAATAATCGACTTTATGTGGATTATATGAGCTGTCACTTGTGGAAACGCCATATAAGCGTCATCCAAAATGACACAAAATGAGCTCACATTTTGCGCTCATGAAAATCGGCCATAAGTGGCAACACTCATCTCGCCTTAAATACATATGCCCAACAAAATAATTGTGGCTTCAATCAACAATAAATAATATTAATTTCCCCTTTTGATTTTGGCGATTTTAATAATTTCAACCTTGTCGTGTGTTAATAGTTATTTGTTGCCAGTCTGGCAACGCTGTTACTTTTATTTCAAATACATATTCGTGTGTGTATTATAAACAGGATTTAATTGATTTTCACGTATTTATTTAATTTAGTTCGTGCACGTCGTATAAACGGGGAATTTCTTAATCAACTATAATTTTATTGCTCCCACGATAGTTAAAGCTAGTTAGCGTATAATTATATTTTGCACAGAGTAAATTATGGCAATTTTTCAGCATGAAATTTGCATTTACTTTTTAATTAAAACCCATATTTTTGGCGTTGAATAAGCTCATCAGTTGCATGTTATGGAAGCTTTAATACAGCAAAAGCTTTAAATTTATATAGTATTGTAGATAATTGCACGAAGGACAGCAGGTGCAAATTATCCTACTTTTTGTGGCTCATCGAAGGCCAATCGACACATGCGATGCCCGCTCAATCAGGGCACTGCATGGGCTGGTCCTCAGAGTGCTATTTGGCCAGGAGAGAACACAGGAAATCCCTTAACTAGCTCTATGCGGTACACTGGCCAAAGGGGGTGCCAGAGTTAGCCACAAGGGCAGGGGGAGGCGAAAGGTGCGACCTCGAATTGTGTGCCTGCGTGAAGGACAACTACGCACCAGACCAGGCCGAAACAGTATAGACCAGGCCTGGTTTGTTTGTTTGTTTGTTGTTTTTTATACAGGTGTCACGTTTTATTTTTAGCCGTTAACAGCAGCCAGAGGGAACGGTGAGAGGAGGGGAGGGGGGGGAGAGTTTGCCAGCTCTGATTAGATGGCTGGCGAGCACTGTGGCTCGATATGCATGTTTATAAGCCTGGAGTGGAGTGGGGCACACACACAGGCTTAAATATTAATGCCAACAATACAAAGCAAATAAATTATTAATGGCCGCACACACACACACACACACACCGACTGTGTGTGTAGTTGTTGTCTATGCCTGGTTAGCTTGATGGCTTTTGTGTCTGGGCTTGTCAATTAGTTTGTCTCTCAACAGCGTAAACACATTTGTCAATGCCAGCGGCAGTTACAAATTACCCAAAACAAGCTCCAAAAAATAATTGAATATGTTACGGATCCTATATTTAGTTGTAGTACTTCCGCTTTGCTTACAATTTTAGGCGCCAAGTTGTGAAAATGCAAGGCAAATACTAGATAAACCCATTGGATATGCGCAGGAAGCTGTGGATACTACTATTTATGTAATTTATCAATTTTCTGTTATTTTGCACTGTTTTACACAAAATGTAAGCGCGACGTAAAATCACTGGAAACACAAATAATATTTGATTTTTTATTTTGCTTTATGAAAATTGAGTTTTCGGCAACTGTTTTCAATCTTTGTTGTAGCAAAACGCGAACAAAATGCGACTATACAGCACGAAGGATAAACTCGTTCTGCTCAGTCGTGGCAAACAGCGACGTTCAGCTGACCAAAAAGGAATCAAAATTACTCGTAATGCCATTCGGAGAGGGCTTTTCACTCTCGGAGACTCTCACGAAAGCTGCGCATGAAACTTTTGCCATCCTGTGTCAGAATTTGTGCAGCGAAATTCCAAATGAAACACGGCTAAGACAAGGGAAGCAGGGAGGCTGCCAGAGAGCGAGAGCAATTCTCTCTTTCCTCTCTCTCTCTCTGAAAGTAAAGCCGGTAGTATGGGTTTTCCCCCCTATAATGCAAACCACCCCAAACATACCCTGAAAACATCATCTGCTAAGACGCATATCAACAATGATTTTGTTTTGCATCAGCCTCTGTGTGCGTTGGTAAAATATAATGCTATATATGTTAGATAAACAAAATATAAGGGGTGTACAAGGAATTCTTGGGGTGCCGTAGTATACGCTACTTGAAAGATACTTGCGATTTCAAGCACATCTTGGCCTGCATACAACTTCCTAATGAAACAAAATACAAATAATAACTTTCTTCAAAATAATTATGCGTGATATGCAAATTGGAGAAGTAGAAACTAACATGTACTCGTAAATACATTTATTTGGATAACTAAACTTATAGAAATAGATGATTAAATAGCTAAACTTATAGAACTTTAATATAATCAATAAATTTTGATAAACACAAAATAAATAAACGAAATGCTTCTATTTTAGGTGTTATTTAGCCCCAACATTTGCATCCACATTCTGATTAATGTAAATACATTGAATACAACTACATTTATTTCATGCGCAGATCGATCATTTCATTGCCCTCCATATCCTGATTTTTGGGCGTATCATCTGGCAGCAGTAACTCTCCATCAAAACTGTAAATAAATTATAATTAATACTTCATCTTATTGTTTACAATCTACCAAGCACTCACAATAGCTTAAAGTCGTGCGTATTGCACTCTAGTTCTTCTGAACATTTGATGTACAATATTTTAAATGCTTCGGTTTTCTTCATGGGAAATATTAAGGGATTCTTCCATTTATCTCCCTGCACTTTCAATTGGAATTTCTTTGGCTTCAGGAGAGGATTGACATCAACACGTTGCACATTATTATTGTTATTCGACTTGATAGCATAACCACCTGGAAATGCAAAATTCAATAAAAAAAACACAATTTATATTAAATCCGATTTCCTCTACGCACTGAGTATATCAAAGACCCTAAGCCCCAGCGATTGTGGAGTGTCTGTTAGCTGCATAATGTGATCATCTTTGTTGATAACGATGTCTTCAATGGGCACAGCATTCCGCTTGGAAATTTCCCTGAACAGATGCGAGAACTTCTGATGCTTTCTCAGCTGATAAGTCTGTATTTCGCCTAGCCTGCAAGAAATTATGAAAGTTGTAATCCGACTGATGGAATGAAAAGCTGCATATTTAGAGCGCACCAGCTTAAGTTGACTTTGATAACAGGATTGTCTTCATCCAAATCAATGGCATCGGCAGCAGAGTCCTCGGTGCTGTTAGGTGCAGCCTGCTCATCATCCGAATCGAGATTAATCTGCGAGCAGCAAGTGTAAATATTAGATATTCCAAACAACAAACTGTTGCACATACAAATCCTTCGACACGTGGAGCTACAGCTGAGATCAGGTCTATGGAGTCCACTACAAGCGAACGCGCTGCAAATTCGGCGACTTCTCTGCGATTGCCTCGGGAACTATATGCAGGAGGAGGAGCAGGAGCAGGCACCACCGCTGGGATCTGAAGCGGCGTTGGCTCGGGAGCCGGCGCTGCTGCCTTTTTGCGTCCACGGGTCTTCTTGGGCTTGGCTGGCGGCGTCGGTTGAGCCTTTGGTGGCGAGATGCTGCGCTTGCCAAATGAACGGGTGCGTCGTGCCACTGGCGCGTTTTCAATGGCCTTCTCCCTGTCCACATGCTGCTGCTGCTCCATTTCCAGTATCATTTTCGAAACTGGCGACATGGGCGAAGGCATCGCCTGCGATTCCTGCGCCTCTGGCTTTGATGGCTGGCCGGGCTTCTCAGTTTTCTTTTTCCGCGCCAGCTTGGCCTTGGCGACGTTTATGACGTTTTGTACGGCAGAGGTGCTGCTGATGATATCAGAATCGGACTCGTCCAAATCAACCTCTTTTGGAAACCGCGGCTTGGGCATGGCTGAAGTGGTAAACAATATTAATCACTGGCAATGCTTGGGATGAAGGTTTACCTTTCGCATTTCTGGGAGGCAGGCTGAAAATATCACAGTCATCGTCGGACATTCTGCGTGTTTTTTTAATATCTACACCTTTTGCAAAAGGAATGAATTGAATTTTAACAAAAATAATTAGCGCCAAACAAAAACTTAGAGACGCCAAACAACAAGTATGCGATATCTTCGATAGTTCGCAACTAGTCGATAGCTAGTCAGCTGACTGCAGAACAGTGTGACCACACATCAAATAATATCTAAATATCGATAACAGTGCGCGGGCTTTTAAATTTAACAGCAATTGCTATTTGAGAAATATTGAAATGCAATTATTCCAAAGTCTTTAAAGAATTTAATTATTGGATAGTAAATACAGTGGATGCTTAGATTTTTAAAATTTCAACATCATGGTTTTTGTACGGTACTGCAGGATCCAAGCCAAAGTTCATTTTCATAACATCACAGAACACGGAAAAGAATATAAATGCATCCACAAAATGATTGACCGTGTATGCTATTGAACGATCCTTAGAGTTAGCAATGCTGACTAGAGACTGAACAATTAGTAAAACTCCTGCAGCCACCTGCATGTGAAATAATCAAAAGAAAAAGAAAATGATACAATTTATACAAATTTATTTATTTTCCACAAATCTTACAAAATAGTATATGTTTGCATGCACAGCTTTACAAAAAACATTTCTATAAACCTTAATGCTATTATCGATTGATAGAGTTTGGTATACATTTGAATTAACACTAGGGCATTTTAGCGTGCTGATCGATGAGTCTGAGTGGCTGTGAGGAATATTCGATGCCGAAACCGGATATAATAACATTCACCACAGATATTACAAAGATGACCACCAATATGATGTCGTTCAATATAATAGCCGCTGTCTGGTCATGCTGCTTGTTAATATTCAGACTGCCGATGACCACAAACAGAATTCCAACCAATAGCTGTGCAGAAATTGAAACTTGTTAAGCATGGACAGCGAAATTTCCAAAAATAAATTAAACAATATGGAGCAGTAGCCGGAATACTGAATATTATATGCTATAATTTTGTGATTGATTTCAATCTTTCAATCGTTGTACATGTTCTTAATTCACATTATTCAATAGTTCGCCTTGTGGCGGAGGCAGACGACTATCAAAGGCCGATATGAACAGATTTAGCATTGTTGTGAAAAAGGCGAACCCAGTGCGCACATGATTGATCACATTGGCCGATTGATGGAACTCTGGCTGGTGCAGTCGGCAATCCCGCAATAAACTGAGCGAGAGGCTTAGTACGCCAGATAGTATCTGAGTATGAACGTCCCATTACAACTCCATACCAAAGCAAGCAATAAAGCCAATACAAATCGCATACTATTTACCTGCATTACGATCGAAAGGCTTATCAATATCAGCATCAGCTTATAGAACTGATGCTGTTCTCCCACTTGCAGGATATATTTCAATTGGGATGCATTCGCCGTCAGCAGAGCAATATCCAGCATGCCCTGGGCAATGGTTTTCTTGGTGGCATATCGGTTGGCATCCATGGCTTTCATCTAAAAAACAGATGTTAAAACATCAAGATCTCCAGGTTGGAAGGTAATACCATTTTCCGTAAGTGAGTGCTAAACTTGTGCAGCTAATATTCTAAAATAGACTGAGTTGTTCCATAACGGCTTGCAAATATAAGATTCGATGCCCTGTAAAACAGTGCAACTGTTGGTGGGGTAGCATGTGCTAAGTTTGTGGGGTAGTTTGTAGAGCAGTGTTGCCAACCTATGTTTTTTTTTCCAAAGGGATCTAACCCATTTTCAAGTTTACCCTGGTAAAAAATTGCAGAAGTATACATTCCTTACCAGTAATCGTAAAATCGGATCACGCATGCTTTAGAAATCGGAAAAATTGTTCATAGTGCAAATATATTGGAAATATCCCAAAACAAAATCGAAAAATTCAATAACTTATTCAAAACCAAACGAAAAGACATATTGACGTGTCTAAGGTTCCTGAGAAATTATCCGACTGATCTGTCGACAAGAAAGGTTCAATCCTAGCCTTAATTTGCACAATCATCCGATATTTAAAATTTAGTATGTAAAATTGTATATATTTTGTTGAAGATATATATAACATAAATCCTGGAGTCCTTTTCTGGCGTTACATATTGTAATGTAAGAATTAATTGTGCCATAACATAAATAAATCTATAATAAATAGCAACAAAAATGTAATTTAATTGAATACTTTTATAAAGTATTTATATTATTTTAAGCCTTTTTGTTCGGTTTATGATTTTTCCGTTCGATCTGTTTGTTTTTTCTGTTGGCAACACTGATCGCAAGTGTGGCGATTTAAGCAGGGTATATTGCAGTCAGGCATCTTCGACGGCAGCGCTCGTGTTATCTTTGGCGCTTTGAGAGATGCCTGTATTGACTGACTGATAGGAAAACTACTAACAAGAGCAAATCAATTAGTTAAAATGACATTTCAGCGGAATGGGAACAAGGATGTTACTGAACAGAAAAGCAATATACAAATATTGAGCTGGGTCTAGCATACCTGCCAGGCATTCCTTACAGGTTGCTGTAAGAGACAATTAAGTGCATATTAAAAATTAAAATATATTTTTCATATGCCTCCTTATTGGAGGCTCCCCCACTTGCCAATTGCGCTGGGAATTATAAAATCAATATGCGGGCACACGACCGACAGGAATTACAATTTTAATTCGCACAGCTGGCGTGTGTATAATATATAGTATATATGATATACGATATATACAAGGCAAGATTGCATGAATAAGCTGAGCATGAAAAGCTTTGACAATAAAAGTGACAATGAAACTGTGACGCTTATGGGTTTAGTATGTATGCGGAAACCTGTGATTAGTGCAGCTGAAACCCAAACTTCAGCAGCTAATAAAACTATATATCATTTAAGACTTACCTCTGTTTCGATGGGTCGTTCTTCTACCTGAGCCATTGCAATGCGGTTCCACGTCGTTTGGCTTGAATAATTACCAGAAAATAAATAAAAATCGTCAAGACAATGAATTTAATTCAAGCCCGCGATTGCAAATTTTGTGCAAAACAATTGTTGAAACTTGTTTCGCCCCGTTGCCATAGAGATCTGTTGGCTGCTTGCGGCACAACCAAACGTTCAAACAACCGAAAACGAACTGAAACCGATTTTAGAGCTAATGTCAGCTATAACATCGCGCCACTGACCCAGAGAGGTGAGAGCGCACACCAGTTGCAGCTCGACAGCTCAATTCGCTGAATAATTGAAGTGGGCTTAGGTCTGACATTGCGTATGAGTAATGTCGGTGTTTCCTTCATACTTAATTCGCTCTATTGATTTTCCTTTTGTGCGGGCCTTATCTGTAGATCTTTGTGAATGGATTAATGTTACGCATTTTGAATTATTGTCTTTAATAATCGCAGTGTTAGTTATTTGTAGATTTAAGTGTTTTATTTATTCTCTAAATATGCCGCGAAAGCAAATTCAATAAATAGCATTTGTTTAAATACTTTGCGCCTATTTTGAGTGCACAATTCACATGCAATAGTTGTGTTTGTTTCGACATATTTCGGGGTACATATTTCATTGTTAGCTGACACGTGGATGCACACTTGATACAGAGTTTAGTAAGCCTTTTACACATTTTGAGTTTAAGTTGGTTAAACAAACTAAAAAGTCTTTCTATGCACGGCACGCTGGCCCTCCTCTTCGAATTCCCGCTTCGAAACCCACATCTTCTTGAAGGTGTCCAGCGAAGCCAGAATCGAACCACCCATCCATGTGGAATACAGACGTTCCTGAGGCGCTGCAATCTATAATATATAAAATCCAATTAATATCGTACTATATAATAGATATTTCAACTGATTTACTCTGATTTTCAAGTCCTTCGCCGAGTGTTTTCTGAGCTCGGCAAGCAAACGATCGCCGAATCCCTTGAAAAGCGTGGAACCACCCGACAGCACTATGTTCTGATAGAGCATTTTTCTGAGATCCATATCCGACTTTTCAATGGAATACATCAGCACATCGTGTATTCCCTCGCACTCCTCACCCAGCAGATCGGGCCGGAAGAGCACCTCCGGCGCACGGAAACGAGCCTGGCCAATTTCGAATGTCTTGCCATCTGGCAGCTTATAGGCGAACTTCTCAGTCTCCACGGTTTCCTCCTTCTGTGGATTGGTTGCCAGGTAGCAGACCTTCTCCTTGATCGAGCGCACGATCTCAAATTCGGCCGTCGAACGGAAATTGAAGCCTTCTCGGCGTATGAGTGTCTTCAGATAGCGCGTTACGTCGCGTCCCGCGATGTCCACACGCATAATACTGTGAGGCATGGCGAATCCCTCATAGATGGGAACTGCATGCGTCACACCGTCGCCAGAGTCCAGCACCACGCCGGTAACGCGGCCCGTGGCATATCTAAGGGAATTCAATACGATATCAAAATATGTTTTCAAAAGTGTCATGTACAGAGCTTGCGCAAAACGGTCAGAACCTTTCGAAAAACTTCATGGCTTCGCTAACACTGGCCCAACTCTCGCAGTCCCTACTCTCGGTGCTTAATACTCGATATCCAAAACTCGCTGCCCAACTCTAACTGGCCTAACTCTTGCGGCTTAACTCTCGTTGAACGAAGTCTCTTTGGCCTACATCGTGCTTGCCGAACTCTCGCTGGCCGAACTCGCACTTGCCGAACTCTCGCTGGCTTAACTCCTGCTGGCCGAACTTTCGCTGGCTTCACTATCACCGGCCCAACTCTCGCTGCCTAACTCTTGCCACCGAACTCCCGTTGGACCAATTTTCTTTGGCCTACATCGAGCTTGCCGAACTCTCGCTGACCAAACTCTCAATGGCCGAACTCTCACTGGCCGAACTCTCCCTGACCCATTTATCTTTTTACAAACTCTCTTTGACCGGACTTTCCCTGATCGAACTCGCGCTGGTCGAACACTCGCTGCACGACCTCTCTTAGGTCCAATTCTCGTCGGTCGAACTCTTGCTGGCCCAACTCGCATTGGACGAACTCTCGCTGAGGTATTTAAGACACTTAAGCAGACACATGACTTAAAAGAGAGAGAAAACTCGACCGGAGGTTGAGCAGCGACCAACCCGAACCGAAATTATGTTTGATCGGTACTCGGGAGACTTTTGTACATCGCGTCAGTGAGAGATCTATTATTTTCGACCGATTATTGCGAGCTCTGATCATGCATTATTTGATTGTATTTCTTACAGACTGAGCACCGCCTGCATGGAGACGAAGAGCGCTGGTGCATTGATGCCCTCGAAGAAGAACTCAGCAGCCTTCTCACGATTACGGCGTGGATTCAACGGAGCCTCTGTGAGCAGAACTGGATGATCTTCCGTGAAAGTGGCCAATTGTTCCTATCAAAATAGAAATGCCGTTTCAACTGATTTTAGAGATGCGCAGAAGCTACTTACTTTACTATATATATAGCTCCAAATGCGCTCCATGTCGTTCCAGTCGGTCACAATGCCGTGCTCCATGGGATAGCGTATGCTGAGCAGTCCACGATGCTCCTCCGCCTTGGGGCCAAGAAAAATGTCGCCCTCCAAGGCGCCGGCCATCACCCGGACATGCTTGGGTCTGCCAATGCTGTAAAACTAAATGGATTACTCCATGGATTAGGAATAATGGCTTGTGGATACTTACTAGTTGGGAAACCTGCACTTTGGAATGTGCTCACCAGCAAAGCCGGCTTTGATCACACCGGAGCCCTGCAAAAATCATAAATATAAACAATTTTATTTTGGTTTTCAATAGCACACATATAGTCTATAGTCTACGTTTATTTAAGTATTTTTTTTAGTTTTTAGAATGGGCTCTAGAGACATTCCCCAGGTGGACATGCTGCAAGTGTCAAGGAGCGCGCGCAGCGTGCGCAAGGAGATGCTCAAGTTTGTGCCACGCATCGGGCTCAACTGCCTCAGCTACAGGGAGACTGGGGAGACGGACTATTTCTATCTGGAGTGCCAGAATCACAGGGATTACTACCGGGACGCTGTGCACAAGATGCATGCGCCTCGGCTCTTTAGCCAATATCAAGGCAGGTGCGGGGTCAAGGCGGATCGCAATCTGGAGCTGCTGACACAGCCGATGTCCTGGGTCAGGGAACCCCAACCTGTGGTATATCCCCCTGAATACAGCCGACGCATGAATCTGGATGGAATCGTCCATATAGGCGCCCACTGTGCGAGGAAGTCGTCCAATGAGTACAAGCGCTAACCACAAATCTGCAGTGCATTTAAATTGCATTGGCATTTGTTTTGTTTCGATTTCTTTAAATATTATAAATTGTATTAGTCACTCGGTTTCTCTTGCAGTCTCTGCTGCTGCTGCTGATAGTTCTTGGACAGAGGGAGGGGGGCAGCAGCTTGGCTTATTGGTGATGTCACTTGCCACTGCCAAAAAACGCTTGCCAGCGTATTGGGGCGCGGCATTTATAAACGGCGTATACAATTGTTTACTTACGTTATCTATTACCACAGGCTGGTTGACTACGACATCATAAGGCTCCATTTTGTGCGTTTTATAAAAAAGTTTTGCAAATTTTCCTTAATAAATTGCGGTGTCGTTTTCGGTGTGACCGCGTTTGGTAGCGCATAAAATACCAAATGCAAGCAGCAGGTACAACATGTAAAATACTAAACTGCTAAAATACTTGGCTACTTTTGTCAAATCAGCTTTTTTCCCGTCAGATCTGCTGGAAAAGTTGTGAAACTGGCAAAAGCGGGAATTTAGGCTTTTTGCAAAAATAATTTTAACTTTTTGTCAGCAGTAACAATTATAGTCCTCTTGTCATTATCTTGATTGATATTAGCGCGTAGCCCATTTATTTTAAAGCACCTTAACTGTTTTCTGGCCTTTTTGTGCAAATTTTCATTTTATAATTTAAAAGCAAACAAAAGCATAAGAAATATAGATTTAAACTAATTAAAATTAATTATTTATTTGCAATGAATTATACATTTGCAATAATAAGTTATGCACCTTGTTCAAATGTAAATCGATGACTGTTATCGATACGGCGCAATCGATCGTGTCATCGATGCCAACTGAAAACATCGTGAATCAATTGTAGTTTTTTGTTGTCAAAGCATTATTATGGCTGCAGCAACAAATCCCGATAAAAGCGTGGATGTGAAGCCCCCTCCTGGCCTCAAATCGCTTATCGATCATCTGGTGTCGGTGTATCCGGATCAGCCCAATCCGCTGCAGGTGACGACACTGCTCAAGTACTGGCTGGGCGGCTCCGATCCGCTCGACTATATTAGCATGTATAGCAACAACGGCGAGGGTGAGGGGGACTCGGAGAGGGTGCCGGCACATTGGCATTATGTTAGCTTTGGACTCAGCGATCTGCACGGCGATCAACGGGTGCATGTCAAGGAGGAGCACTGCACACGATCGGGTATGGGATTCGAGCTGACCTTTCGCCTGGCCAAGACTGAGGCGGAGCTGAAGCAGCAGCGCGAATGCCCGGAACAGCCGGTGAGGCCACCCACTTGGCCGGCAAATCTGCTGCAGTCGATTGCACGCTACTGTTTCCAGACCGGCAATGGTCTCTGCTTTGGCGACAACATTCCGTGGCGCAAGTGTTTGGATGGCAGCACAAATTCGCGCATGCAGAGCCTGCTGGTGGCGCAGGATCCGCAGCTGGGCAGCCTGGACACGCCCTTTGGTACTGTGGACTTCTGCCAGATTGTTGGCGTCACCGAGGAGGAGCTGGAGCAGGCGTCACGCTGGAATGGCCGCGGTGTGCTGAACTTTCTGGCCAAGGATGTGCAGACAGGGGGGGATTGGCTGGTCACCAACATGCAGCGCAGCATGAGCGTGTTTGAGCTGTTCCCAGAGACCTTGCTTAACCTGCAGGATGACCTGGAGAAGCAGGGCTCCGATTTGGCCGGCATCAATGGGGAGTTCACCTTCAGGGAGCTCAAGCCGACCAAGACCGTCAAGGAGGAGGTGGACTTTCAGTGCCTGAACGAGCGCTGTGCCATCGAGGAGAACAGTCGCCAACTGACCGAGTCGCAGGTGAAGCGCGAGGAGCCGAGCTTCCCGCAGTCCATGTCGCTCAGCAGCAACTCCCTGCACAAATCCTGTCCTCTGGACAATCAGCCACAGGCGCCCGACTGCATATCGCTGGATGGCATTGAAATAACGCTGGCGCCCTACGCAGCCAAATACCTAATGTTGGCCATAAAGGTAAGCCTGGAGATCCTCTTCATAAAACTAAACTGAAACTAACATTTGGTTCTTGGCAGGATCGCATACGTCATGGCCGGCATTTCACATTCAAGGCACAGCATCTGGCCTTAACTCTGGTGGCCGAAACAGTCACGGGATCGGCAGTTACCGTAAGCGAACCCTTCGGCGTGCTGGGCTACTGGATACAGGTGCTCATACCCAACGAGCTGGTGCCCCGCATGATGGAGGCGTTCAGCAACTCGCAGCTCAACGGCAGCACGGAGCCGACACAACGCCTGGAGTTCGATTGGCCGGACAAGAACTTCAAGCTGATTGTGGATCAGCCCGCTATATTGGCGCTGCCCACGGCCATGTCGATAGAAGGCGCTGCCGTCAATTGATTCCGGGCCCGGGCAGCGCGATTAGCTTAGTATTATGAATTAACTAAACTGAATCTTCCACTAACACATAAGCTACCACAATTACTTAACATATACGTATATTAATTATAATATAATACAACCATATAAATCTAAAGAAGCCGGGGTCAACTGTCCCAAGCGATTGTCTGCTGAAGAGGGTCTTTGCCTTTGATGTTGCTGCAACTGCGGATATCCTCACTTAATAGCACAAACTGTCGCGTCTGTTGCTCCGTTGCACGTCGTCTGCGCGGACATCAGTTTCTAATTCCCAGAATTGACATCAATTGGATATTTCGTTGGCATGCCAAAAATCCCGCCAAATTATTGATGCCCAGCCGGTTCAATCTGTGGCAATTGATCATGTGATGAATGGATGCACGACGCACTTATATTATGCTCAATTTGAGAAGGCCAATGCGTTCGCCTGTCTTGGCTTCTTTTGTTTACACCCTGTACTTAAAAGAAGCCCAAAAGGGTATACTAGGTTAGCGCAAAAGACAAATGTGTGTAACAGTAAAAGTATATGTATATATTATCGGGAGGAAGAGCTGAGAAGATATAGCCATGTCCGTTTGCCTGTCTGTCCGTACGAAAATCTAGATATCGCAAGCTGTGAGAGCTAGAGACACCATTTGTGGTATGTAGTTTCTCCCATGTTGCAAGCATCGCATAAGAAACAGCAAAGTTATGCAACAGACAATTTGCTTGCCTGTGTGGGTATTATTAAAACACAAAGCACAGTGTCCTCTACCGTCGGTCACGTCCGACTGATCTGCTCCGTTGCCAACGTTACCGCAAAAAGTTTTTGCTTTTGTTTTGGTTGTTGTTTACCTCGGAGAACGCTCCAACGAGAGCCGCAGAAACTGAGAAAGAGACAGACAAAGAGAAAGAAAGAGAGCGCGCGCGCGCCAAAGTGACAAAATGTGTTATTGTTGCTACTATTTTATTCTGTGCGAAATAATTGAATTATTTTTCATTCGGTTGCCGGCAACGCAGGCGTTCGGTCGTGTTGCGCTCAGAGTGTATAAAAATATCGGCGTGTTCTCGCTAAAAACGTCTTACGCATACGCTACGGGATCATAAAAACTATAAACACAAGTGCATATAGAAAATCGGGTTCAGTCATAAGCTAAACATGTAGGTTCAGTATTGCCAGAATTAGCTAGATTTAAATTATAAAACAGCTAAAAAATGTTCTAAAATATATACATATTAGGCATGCAAAAGAAATGAGTCATCAAAATATTATCAATGAAGAATATTCAAAATAAAAAATTTAAAATTTATGATAATCACAAATATAATTAGGAAATTAGCTAAATTGACAACGCTGACTGTGACTTCTATTCTCCGTTACGTACAACCGAGATTAATAGACTTCTGAGCTCCCCCTTGACACATGTACACATTTAGGCACTTGGCACGTGTGCGACATGCGACACTTTGAAACGCATTGATAACGTGTAAATAGCAGTAAAAAAGATAAACAAAATAACGTCAACAGATTCAATACACTCGTATAACTGTGCTGCTCACATTAACCGCTAATTCCTGTTGTTCTTTCATATCTTTCGCTTCTGTCCGTCTGGCTGTCCGTCTGTCTGCCTGCTGCGTGGGCATATTTCGCAAATCTGTAAATATTTCGGTTAATTGATATCGCAATTTCTTTCGCTCTTATCAGACAAATGCAGCAGCCGAATTCTTACATGTCTCTGTCAATATTGTTATAGACATAAAGTAATTATGCAGCAAGATAAAGCTACGTAGATCGTCTCGGTTACAATTACAATTACAATGACATTTAAGTGATATGGTTTAATTGCGGTCATAAAATATTATACGATAGACTTTAAAAGAAGGAAGTTCTGATAGTTTCGTTGCAATCTTCGAAATAAGTTTCAGTTTCATTTGCACATTTACTGTGGTTAATATTTGATATATCTCTGGGAGGAAAATAAGTAGTATTTAGACATATAGTTAGAATCCTATATGCGTCGGTTTCTATGCCGATCTAAACTGTAGAAACTAAATAAAGTGTGAAAACTAATTACTAAAACAAGTAACAAGTTTCTTTAAGATATGATGGTGAAATTCTTACGCAATATCCGTAATCTATTTGAGATTTTGATTCTCCTTCATTGCATAAAATCGTCATTGAATCAGTCGGTAGCTGCCTCAGATGATCATTAAGTTATGACTATAAATGATAAAGCAAAATTTAATATAGGTATTAAATGTTATTAGGTATTAATGTTATTAATAATCTGATCAAGGTTATAATGAGATAAAACTTGAAAATCCCATCGTTATCATTTGAACTTTTAAGTTATAAGAAAGTGTAAAAAAATCAATTAAATCAAGTATTTTTTATTTTGCTTCTATTTTTATTTTTTTTTTCTAAAAATACAAATTTTATTGTACTACGGGTATAGTTATTTGTTCAGTGTTTTTTTTTCTGAACGTAAACAAAATATAGGGACGGGGCAGATCAGTGGGACCCTTTACTTTGAGTATATGTACATACAAACACAATCAGAGGCACACACACTAAGCTACCCGCGTATGCAACGCCCACCACCCCCCCTCTGCCTAGTGCGGCAAATTGTCCGTTCCATATTTCCGCTGTTTCTTATCCGATCGAAACAAAATTCACAGCATCGATAGAGAATGTCATAAGCTAGTTACGTACCAAATTACAAGCCAATAACTTTAAAGCTGTGGCTGCAGTAGCTTTTTGCGGTTTGCGCGGGAAGGGGGGGGAGGTATCCAAAATCTAAAACAAACTCGTGCTGCTTACACACATTTCCTCTTTGCACTAAACTAATAGACCCTTTTCACTTTTTTTAAAGTAAAGGGTCTAAAAACAATTTAAAGAAAATCACGCTTAAAGTTTATTATTAAAAGTGTCATTCGTACTTTTTCTACAATATTATACGGCACAATATAAATTATTTTTTTAAGTGCATAATCTGGAAGTTTATGATTTAATTGTATATAATATACATACCACTTACTTTTTTAAATTGAACAGTTACAGTTAATGATATATAACTTAGGCTTAATTACTTTTGTGTTTTGAAGCTAACTCTAAATAATTTCTTTACATACTATATTAGTAATACTACTGATAAGGTCTACGTAGTTGGGATTAAATTCGCTTAACACAGCGTAGAGTTGACAATGTTAATGCTCAAAAGAAGCAGCTCAATAAATTCTATGATATGTAGAGCTCAGGTGTAAGCGGGTTTTACACGTGTCTTTGGCAATTTCGATTGTCGCTAATGTAGTTTAATATGATGAACGTGATTACAATTACATGCAGCATAGTTTACATTACGATCATGTGTGAAATTCCCAGCCAAGCGTCTGGTCAATTGCTGTCGGAGTTCCGCTAGTTAGTAATCGGTTCAAATTACAGAAATCGCACGCTTCACACATCCCAGCTCCGATGGCCGAGAACGAACCGCTGCACGGGACTGCGAGTCAGCCAAATGGTCACATATTGAGCGCCGAGGAACGTGCCAATGGACACGGCCCGTTGGTCAGCAACGGACACACGGCCAGAATCTCTGGAGCAGGCACAGGGAAGAGTCGGAACCAAGCGAAGGGAGTTGCCAATGGGAAGTCGAATGGCAGTCAACACATTGAGGCACCCTGTTGTCGGGACATACACGGCAAGGAGCCACCGGATGGCGGAGCTCAGGCCTGGCTGGTGATGATTAGCGCATTCCTCTGCAACGGCGTCATCTTTGGGCTCATCAACACGTACGGCGTGCTCCACAAGCTGCTCGTGGAGCGGCTGACGGCGGAGGGGGACAAAGAGGCCAGCAGCAAAGCGGGTAAGTCACAATCACAGATGCAGGGGTGGAGGGGAAAGGGGTGAACATGTCAGTAATACTCTCTAATCCCCGTTGGCAAATTGATTCCCTAGGCGCGTGACAAATTTCGATTGAATGTAATTATGCAGAAGACAAATCTGATCAGATTAGCGAGCCTGTGAAATGAACAGTTGT
Source organism: Hypselothyrea guttata (assembly GCA_035045125.1). Lineage (NCBI taxonomy): Eukaryota > Metazoa > Arthropoda > Insecta > Diptera > Drosophilidae > Hypselothyrea > Hypselothyrea guttata. The sequence continues at coordinate 21,287 of JAWNNJ010001568.1, forward strand.
TTTTCGAGCAAATACTAGTAAACAACTACACACAGATACAGATACAGATACAGATACAAATAGCGATAGGGGTACAGATAGAGCCTATGGCTTACGGCTACAGATTGAATATTCACATTGACCCTGGGCCGAACGATGTGTAAAAAAGCCATTTGCTGATAAGAAATACGAACCCAAGCAGATTTTAATGGGTATTTCAGAATGATTTAATACATTCGCAATCAATACTATAAACTTAGTATAAATAATATATGTATATTCGATTTCAGGCTGCCAGTTTAGTTTAAGAATGAAATAGAGAATTGGGAAAATTTTTATATTTTATTTGTTTATAT